>APFE030705964.1:5505-23135 GCA_000404065.3 Pinus taeda
GGCCTCAATGCAAGTGTTTTCAAGTTATGTCACTGGTCACAGGTCCGTAAATGTGTCCTCCAATGTGTGACAGTGGGGGTGCGACAAGGACGGTGGCCGATGGTGACAAATTACTGCATAACAATTACTAAGCCTGGTTATCAATGAAGATAATCTCATGGAATGCAAGAGGGCTCAACAGCCTAGCAAAACAAAGACTTCTCCTTAGGAAGTTCCAAAAAGAAAAGCCGGATATCATGTTCATTCAATAAACAAAATGCGCCACTTCTCACATGGCAAACATCAGCAAAAAATTGGGCAAGTCTCTCAACTTCATAGAAGTAGCCAGTCAAAGATGGGAAGGAGGTATCACCACCCTTTGGGATACAAGAGTAATAAGTGTCCTTGCAATGGAGGCCACCAGATCTTACATTGCAACAGAGATTCAAGTCATAGGTAACTCTGAAACCTATCTATGTATAAATGTGTATGGCCCTCAGCGATTAGAAGAAAAATTTCAATTCCTCAATTCTCTTATGAATCTTCAACTAAGATATAACACCTCGAAGATCATTATGGGAGGAGATTTCAACATGATTACCTCCCTCCTAGAGAAAAAAGGAGGGATGCGAAGGCTAAACAGGGATGCAAAGCTCTTTGCAGAATTTATTGAAAATGCAAAACTTGTGTATGTCCAGCCAAACTCCAGCTCCTTCACCTGGAACAATAGACGAGGAGGAGAGAAACTCATAGCTTCCCGCTTGGATAGATTTCTCATTTCAGAAAGTATCATTCTATATGGAATCATTGTCAATTCTGACATTCTCCCTAGTGGAGGATCGGATCACTGGCCCATCTCTCTAGATGCTGCCTTCCTCGACACTCCTATAAATAAGCCATTCCGTTTTGAAAAGTTCTGGTTACAGCACCCTAACTTTGTCAAATTGCTGGAGAAGTGGTGGTGTGAACCACTAAACATCCAAGGAACCAGAATGTTCAAGCTCCAAAGTAAACTAAAACACATCAAAAGCAAAATCAAGCAATGGAATGCCACGGAATTCGGCAACATCTTCCAGGAAAAATCCATAATAGAGAGTAAGCTCGAACAAATTCACAAAAGTTGGACCTCTAGCAGTATTAGTGAAGCATCTAAAGAGCTTGAAAAAGATCTGATGATTCAATGGCAACTCAGATGTCAATAAGAAGAAACACTCTGGAAACAGAAATCCAGAGTGCAGTGGCTTAAAGAGGGAGAGCAAAACACAAAATTCTTTCACAGGTCCACTCTAGATTACAGAAGTGCAAATAAAATCCTCAATCTCAAAAATGAAGCAGGAGAAACTCTACAAAATCACAAGGAAATTTCCTCTCTACTCACAGGGCATTTCAAACACATTGCATAGGAGACGCAAGATGAAAGAATAGAGGCAATTGCCTCTCTAACGCAGGCCATTCCTAGCGTCATAACTGATGAGAAAAATCTCGCTCTCCTCAAAGAAATCTCAATGGAGGAAGTGGAGGAGGTCATTAAAAGCATTCCAAATGACAAAGCCCCTGGACCAGATGGCTTCACCATTAACTTCTACAAAGCATGCTGGCCCACCATCAAAACAGAGATCTGGGAAGTGGTTGAAGATTCAAGATGCTCTGGCACCATTCTTAAATCGCTCAACTCCATCTTCCTGGCCCTAGTACCAAAGGAAGAGAATGCCAACACTCCTGATAAGTTCAGACCCATAGCACTTTGTAATGTGATCTACAAGATCATCTCCAAGGTTATAGCAAACCGACTTAAGCCTATTCTACCCAATCTCATCTCGGAAGAACAGTCCAGATACGTGGAGGGTAGACAAATTTTGGATAACATCCTCTTAGCACAAGAGATGGTGCACACTCTCCAAACCAGGAAGAAAGCAGGAATGTTAATGCAACTAGATCTCTCCAAAGAATTTGACAAAGTAAATTGGAAATATCTGGAAGCTATTCTCTCAGCCTTTGGCTTTGCTCATCAGTGGATCAAATGGATTTTGGCTTTAATCAAATCCTCCACTTTCTCCATCTTAGTCAATGGATCACCCTCAGAACCTTTCTCCCCCACCCGGGGCATCAGGCAAGGAGACCCTCTCTCCCCTTTCCTTTTCGTGATCCTAATGGAAGGTTTAAGTTGACTCATCCGCAAAGCAAAAGCAGAAGGCAATCTTAGAGGGCTACATCCACTGCAATCTATCCCGGCCACAACGCACCAGCAGTTCGTGGACGACACAATGCTGCACGGTACCCCCATGGTGAAAGAGGCCATGGCATACAAGAACATCCTAAGTCTATTCAGCAAAGTGTCAGGTATGGAAATTAATCATGCTAAATCTACAATTTTTTTCTTTAATACTCACCCGGCAATCCAAAAACATCTTTCAAACATTCTTGGATTTAAACGGGCAATCTACCCTCCAAGTACCTAGGAGCCCCACTAACATCAAAACCCTGGCAAAAGCATCACTAGGAAAGAATCCTGGCAAAATTGGAGAACAAATGCAGACACTGGACACACAGAGCCCTCAACTTTGCAGGCAGATTAGTTCTAACCAAGGCAATCCTTCAGGTTATACCTCAGTACATGCTCTCCATCCTGCCTGCCCCTCAAGGCGTCCTTCACAAGATAAGAACCATCTAGAGATCATTCTTATGGAAAGGCAACTCGGACAAAAACAAATGGGCTTTGGTGGCATGGAATAAACTATGCAAATCAAAAACAACAGGCGGCCTAAATTTAATAGAACCCCACACCTCCAACATGACTTGTGGAGCCAAGCTGTGGTGGCGCTGGCTTAAAGAACCCACCTTTCCTTGGGTGAGGCACTGGAAGGAGAAATACACTCCAGATTGCAATGAACATGATCTAATTAGGTTACAGGAAGTGCCGGAAGGGTCTCCCATTTGGAATCTAGCTAGGCGCAACCGAAGTATAATTCAAGACCACAGCTTCTGGGAAATCCGCAACGGAGAAACAACGTTCTTCTGGGAGGACGCTTGGCAGCAATTACCTTGCCTTGCAACTCCAGGCTTGGAAAATTACAAAAGGGAAGCTCAGAACAGGGTAAATTATAAAGTTCAGTACTGGGGCCCTGATAGCAATGGGCAGGAGTGGAGGACCTGGAAACCCCCTAACATGAACAACACCACAACAGAAAATGACAGCATTCAGAACTTGCTAAGCACCCTAAACAAAGAAAAATCAGAACATTCACAGAAAAGGACAAGCTCAGATGGGGAATGAAGGGCAGTGGCAATTTCACCCTGAAAGAAGCAAGGGAGCAGCTGGAGCACAATGAACACGGGGAGACCATGCCCTGGAGCATCAGTGTTTAGGATGGCCTTTTTTGGCCTAAAATAAAGACCTTCCTCTGGCTCCTCATGCAAGGAAAAACCATAACTTGGGAAAACTTACGGAAAAAAGGATTCTCGGGTCCCTCTATATGTCCTCTTTGCAGAACAGCAGAAGAATCAATCAATCACCTGTTCAATTCTTGCGAATGGGCAGAATACATATGGAATTGGATAGAAAATATCATGCAGCAAAAAAACAGGGACAAAAATTCTATCCAGAACACAATAATACAGTGGCCTCGCGACTACTCAAACAATCTTAGAGTAAACATCATTTGGAAAGTTATACCAGGATTCATAACATGGACCATTTGGAAGGAAAGGAACAGGCGCATCTTCTAGAATGAGCAAAGAAATTTAGAGTTCTCTCAACTTACCTTAACCGAAAATATCCACCAACTAATCCTGGCAAAATGTATTGCAACTCCCGACACAAATCTCTCACCCAGAGACCAGCGCATTCTGAAAAGCTTCAAGCTGGAGAACGGGAACAGCATATCAACCGTAAGCAGCAAGCAAGAACCTCGAATAGGACAGCTTGGATGGCACAGGCCCCCGACAGGCTTCCTTAAGCTTAACTTCGATGGTGCCTCCAGGGGTAACCCTGGTCTAGCAGGCATAGGAGGAGTCATTAGAAACCACACAAGGGAAATTCTCTACATCTACAGTCAGGCTCTAGGAGAAGGCACCAACAACGAGATGGAATTCGCAGCTCTGGAAAAAGGCTTACGAATTCTGAGATCGAACGGAATCGCTAATGCAGTAATAGAAGGAGACTCAGAGGTGGCCATCACCGTGGCCAGGAAAATCTACAGTGGCACGCCGTCAAGCAGGGTAATGAAGCATTGGCGCTTAGCACAGGTAACCGAAAACATAACCAATTTGCTCAACGAAATGAAAGGTCTCATCTTTCAGGCGATCAGGCGTAAGGGAAATACGGTCGCGGACCACCTGGCAAACTTCGGGATTGAGCACCCCAATGCAAAATGGGACAGCTGGTGGAAAGACATCACTTGCCCGGACCTATAGGAAAAATGCGTGCAGCTCGCCCGGATGGACATAACTCCGGCAGAAAGGGGTGATGGTACGACGGATTTAATATTTCCGGTAAGCAGTTATGCTGACTAAGCGATCCACTTTAAATACGGCAGAAGCCGAAGGACAAACGGCACAAGGCATATCAGACAGTAGCTGCAGATCAAGAGATATGTACCTCCCCATGATCCGCTTTGATATCAAGCGCCATAAGAAAGGAAGGACTCAGCACACCTGGCTGGCTAAGGACGAGGGAGGGGACGATGATAGTAAACGTCGGCAATCATTCCCATATCCAGCCATTCTCCCTGCACGCAACAATTATTTCGACCGGAAAGGCAAGTGGCACATTCATCCAATGCCACCCTCCGACGATACCCCGACCATCGGTTATTTAACAACCATCCCGGCCTCAGAGGAAAGCACAGTTTTAATGCTTAGCAAGGTTAAGTTCGCTCTCGCTGCCAACTTAGTGCTGGTTATCTCCGTGGAAACAAGCTACGCCATGAAGGGGGGAAGCTGCTGCAACCAGTCGGCTATTAAAGATCTCCAGTAGGCCAAAGCCATGTACGAGACCAGAACATCTCAGAGGAACAAGCGCAAGCTAAATGAGCTGGAGAACAGCATGAAGGAAGAGGAAACCCAAGTCTCTAACCAACAGTTGGGGAAGGAAGTGAATTAGTTGTTGGACCCGGGAACCACCTTCACGCGAGCCACCCAGTTCGTCCGGACCCAGGCGGAGGCGTGGCGTATGAAGACCCTACTGGCTAAAGTGTTAGAAGCTCAGGAAGAACAGGACAAGCAGGTGCGGAACCTCAAGCGACAGATGGATGCTATGGAGCACAACCACATGGCAGTGGTGGAGAGCATAGAGTTTAAGCTTTCCTCGCTGGACCAGCAAGCAGACACCATCAGCAAGAAGCTCACAGTGTTAATTAAGCTCCTGCAGAACGTTGTTGGAACCGACGGCACCACTGCTGAGACTCAGCGGGGGGAAACCTCTGGCATCCAATTGGGCAACCCGCCGAAGCCAGGGCTAGCCAACCGTTGATGACAGAATTCACAGTCCTCTTTTTTGCTATTCATTTCCTAAGCCTCTTCTTATGTTACTCCTGCTATGTACTCAGTTCGAGGAACCAGTTTTGGTTCGGTATGCTGTAACTTCTAGGCCACCCTGCGCGGTGTGCCATGTTTTATCCTCTAAGTAGCCAATGTATCCCTTTACCAGTAGCCAGGCTAGTTGTTTAAGCAGCCATAAATCTGCCATCGCAGAAGTTTTGTAACATATTTTCACTCTGTTAATACAAAAGCTTATTTACACAAAAAAAAAGATTTGTTCATTAAGAAACTTATTAATTACTAGGGTCATTGAATTTACCCATTGTGGGAAATATTTCAGAATGGCTTGCTTTATGATAAGAGCAAAAGTTGTCCATTCCCACTCCTCAACATTTAGATTGACATTTTAAAGTTGAGTGGACATAAATGGGGAATTGTTATTACACTTAAAGAATGGCTTGAAGGGTTTATTGCTTGAGGAGATTTCACTTGTACTCCTCTTAATATATGATACTCCATTTGTCAATTTCTTAATTGATTTAACTACACTTTCAAGATTAGTAGTTTCCTTATCAATAGACTTACTTGTTGATGTCTATGGCTTCTTTATGCTAGCCTTAGAATTGTCTTGTGTTTTTTGTACTCCAATGGCCACCATATCTTTCTCAACCACTAAGGCTTCAACGGAGTTCTCTTTCAATGTAGTTTTTTGAGCCATTTTAACAAACATTGCAATATTAGAGGGCATGACAATGATATAATAATCCATTGTATTGAATCATGGGGTGATACATCAACAATAAACTTATTCGAAATAGTAGTAAAACATTGATTCAAATATTTTTCCTTTTCCTTATTTCCCATATTCAAAGCACTTAGCTCTTTTAATAACATTGTTGGCATTTTATCCTCAACATTTTTTTCCAAAAAATCCTTCTGAAATTCTTCCCAATTAATAATTGATCTTCCTGGAAGACTATGGTTCAAGGTTGAAATTTTATTTTCAAATGTATGATGGAATAACCTGCAAGCCTTATCCTCATACTAAACATCCAACAATATCAATGACAAGTAGAGGTTGCTAATATGATCCTCCACAATGGTGGGCTTATTGGGATCAAACTTTGAAAGGAACTTCTCCAAATTGCGAGGAAAGGGGTGTAGAGAACTCACAATATTTAGTGTCCCTTGGGTCCCATGCTAGTTGTTGATTTCTAGCCATATCATTGTTCAAATTTTCTTAGTCACTTTCAAAGTTTGAACCTTCATTCTCAAATTCAAGATTCTCATTGTTTACCAATGCTTACAAGTTTTCAACTTCTAGTTTTTCTAGATTTGACGGTCCTTCATTAAAACTCCATTCTACAGATTCTGCTAAGTCGTCCAAATAAGAATTAACCAAATATTACATAATACTAAATAACACTCCTCGACAAGTTTTTTGAGATATACTTGAACGTTTGTGGGTCAATATATGTGTGACTCGAAGGATTCCAAGCTTTCTAGTAACTTCTCCTGAGTTACTTCATATAACCGCTCGGGACTATGTGGTGGGGGATCTTAAATTTCAGGATGTTTCCACAATGGAGGGTTTGGGGGAGGGTAACCCGGTTGGTTACTACCTTGCTAATATATTTCAGGATGAGAATGTGGGAATCTTTTAACCATGTAATGGAAACCATCCTTCTAAATCCAAATCTATTGATGGGACAAAGTGTTTCACCAATGGTAAGAGGATCTCCTTGGTGCAAAGTCCTAATTAGACCTTACACCATTTGGGATAGAAGTCATGTTTAATTTTACAATGTTGTATGTTGTTTCAATTACTTTTAGCTCAATTCAATTCTTCAATTAATGTTTCCAATCATCAACAATAATTGAAGATAGAACAATAAATTCAATGATAACGGAGACAATCATCACATCATCAAGAGAAACCAAATTTGGTCAAAGACCAGGGAAAAAGCCCACAAGGGAGAAAACCCCACAAGGGGGAAAACCCTTTGAAATTATTCTTCTATTAGATTTCCATAAAATGTTCAACAGAGAGTACAACGATCCCAATACAAAATCATCTAACAAGATTAACCCAACAATATTTAGAATTATGTATCCAACATTAATATAGATCAGAGACAACTTTTCCTGTCTGTGGTCAATTGCGGTCAAATGTCAGATTTTATCCCTGGAGCCCAACCACATGGAGGAAGAAGGATGCATGCAGTTGAGACCTTCCAACCACATTGTTAAGCATGCTAGCCTACGGATGTAGCAGAAAATTTCTTGTGTGCAACCTGCGATTGTGACCCAAAACCATAGAACGCGTGTGAGATTCAGAACTTGTACGATCCACTTTCTTCGACCCAACCTCAGACTTATGCGAACCAATAAATGAAGAAGAAAAGAAGATGATGCTTGGTGATGTCCAAATGAGCTTTAGGTCACTTGTATTTATAGGCTTCCAAGGGTGACCAATTTCCTGTTAGGGCTGACATATCCAAATGTGCATATGTTGCCTTTTCTTCATAAGTACACTTTCCCTTGTCTAAATTGAGCACTTCAAGGAATCTAATACCATTGTTGGAATTTTTCACTGAGCTTCCAAATTAACACTCCCTCGTAACTAGGGAGAAATTCCAACTGCATCATGTAATAATCATATGTATCATGTTGTCATATCAAGTCCCATCTCTACTCAACTCTATCTGTTGGAACATTCTCAAATATAAAGAAGAAGAATTGTGGAGCATTATCTACCACCCTCTATAACATTAGAGAGTGCATCTCAATCTAAAACAATATCAGGGAGCACATATCAGCTTGAAACTATATCGAGGATCACATCTCAACCCGAAATCTTATGGGGGAGAAAAACATATTCAACCTCATATCGAGTAATAGGTGATATAGGGGAGCACATATCAACCCATCATATTTCCCATGAATATTCCCAATAATGACCCTCAAGAGTCATGTGGTAGAACACTTACATCATAATCAACTTGGGTTGTATACCCCCAAGTACACTCAACCTATTGGCCAAATGAGGAGTGGTAATCCCAACAAGCGCAACTTGTGGATATGATGCCGATTGGGGTATACCTTTCATTGACCAAGATAGGGGAGCAAACATATCTGACCCTATCGGTGAGAGATATGGGAGCAACATCTACCACCCTATTTTTGAGAGATCCCTCAACCCCAGGAGCCCTAAATCTCAATTCCTCACCCTAGGATCTCAAATAGGGGGAAAGAGTCAGCTCAGGGTTCTCGATTAGTGATGCCCCTTATCAGGAGGGCTCACATCCATTAGTCCAAGTTACTCTTTGAAGACCAATAACTTCCCGTTCAGCAAATCCTTGGTGAGGATATATGAAATCTTCTCATCTATCGATATATGATGGATTCTAACGACTGTTCTCTGCACCATGTCTCAAATGTAATTATATCAAATCTCTATGTGTTTGGACTTCTCATGAAATATGGGATTCTCTGCTAGATGGATCTCACTCGTGTTGTTGCATCAAAGTCCTGATGATGAGTCTTGGTATAGGCTCGAAACGTCGACAAATAAGAATGAAGAACACTGTGGATCATCCGAATTCAGTTTCTCAAATATCACTATAGTGTTTAGGACCTACTCAAATAACTCTGCAAAGAGCTTCGTCAACCAAACTACTTTGCAACTAGCCATGCTAGTGACAATGTACTCTTCATCAACAATACTCAATGATGTAGACTTCTGCTTCCTGCTCATCTAAGATATCATTGCAGATCCATGACTAAACCAACATCCAGACATACTCATCCTATTGACAACATTTTATGCCCAGACAACATCGGTATATTCATGAAGTCAAACATATCCAACATAATATCTCAAACCAAGAGTGATCATCCCATGCAAATATCTCAAAATGTGTTTGGTAGAAATCCAATGTGCATGGATAGGCTCGGTGATGAATTGACTCAACATGTTCACTACATAACATATGTATGGATGGGTGTTCAATAATAACACCAATGCCCCAATAAACTATCTATACATAAATGGATTCACCAAATTGGGTCCTGCAACTTCTCCACATAGCTTCTTGAAATTCATTTCCATTGGCGTGGGAAGGGATTTTCATTTTGTCATTCCAAATCTCTCCAACAACTTCATGACATATTTTCCTTGTGAACGAAAAATATCACCAGGCCTTTGCCACAACTTAAGGCCTAGAAAGTAGTGCATGAGTCCAAGGTCCTTCATCTCAAAATTACAGGCTAACTCCCTCTTACACTAGATCATCAAGGGATCACTACCTATCAAGAATATATATTCAACATATAAAAGGAAAATCAATGGCATACTTTGGACTACCTTGAAGTAGAGGTTGGGATCGACATTGCTTCTTGTGAATCCCAGTTTCACTAGATAACTATCTATGCAGGTGCCATGATTTGGGGGATCTCTTTAAGCCATACAATGCCTTCTTCAACTTGCAAACATGTGTCTTTTGATATTCTACTCCAAATAAATGTGGTTTCTCAATGTACACTTCTTTTTGTAACATTCCATGGAGAAATTTTGTCTTCACATCCATATGATGGAGTGTCCCTCCTTAACTTGTGGCAAGGGAAGCTATCAAATGAATGATTGTATATCAAGCCACAGGTGCAAGTATATCATCATAATATTATCCCTATTTTTGGGAGAATCCTCAAGCTGTGAACCTTTCCTTATATTTCACAATGCTACCATCAGATCCATGTTTGATCTTGAATAGCCACTTTGAAGTCACTATAGATTTTCCCTTCGGTCTCAACACAACATCCCATACATCATTCTTCACTATTAACTCATATTATTCTACCATAACATCCTTCCAAACTTGTTCTTTCACAGCTTCTTCAAAGGTAGGAGGTTTGACTTGAATCATAGTGCTCATAGCTGCAACATATCCCTAGTATCTGCATGGCTTCTTTCTTTCTCTAAATGATCTTCGAACAAGAATGTGTCTCTCATCATCCTGTAATGTATCACAAAGACAAAGTGGCATTTTTCTAGTAGGAGGATCACATGGAGGAGGATCTAAGGGGTCCATGGGCTCCACGGGATCATCAACAATGTCGCTCTTGGATCCAGGAACAAAAGTACCATATAGAATATCCATATCATCATTCTTCTTCTTAGGAGGAGGGGGCGGAGGAAGGTCCATTTCTTTCCCAAGGGCAACATCTTCATCGAATGCTATATCCCTGCTGATTTCAACCATACTTTGACCAAGAATATATATTCTAAGTTATTTAGAATTTTCACAATATCCAACAAATGTACCTTTTCTTCACGTGGCTTCCAACATTTTTCTTTTATCCATCAACACATGGAAATATATGGGGCAGCCAAATACATAGAGATGGAAAACATCGGGCTTGACAATTGTGAACACTTCTTCGAGGGTATTGTTATCCAATGCTTGATGAGGCACCATATTTTGAACATACAAAACAACATTCATTGCTTCTCCCCAAAGGAACTTCGATAACTTTTGATCATGGAGCATGGCACGAGCTTTCTTTCAGCTACACCATTTTGTTCGGGATTATAGGGAAGAATCATCTATTTATTGATACCTTCCTTCTTGAAATAAGTGATGAACTCATTCGAAATGTACTCTCCACCATTGTCAGGCCTGAAGATTTTATTTTTCTTCCCTATTTTATTTTTGAACAAATCTTTGAACTCCATTAATATTTTGAAGGCTTCATCTTTATGCTTCAAATAATATATCCACGTCTTTCTTGAGAAGTCATCAATGAATGTGACGTAGTAAATATGTCCACCAATAGAATTCACAGGCATCGTACTACATATGTCATAATGAATGAGATGAAGGATGTCATTAGTCTTGTTCTCGCTAGAGGGGAATGGTCCCCTTGTCTTCTTTCCACTGGCACAACTTGAACGCAATCCATCATGTTTGGCTTGAACATCGGGAATACTAGAGACCAATTTATTTAGTTTTGAAAGAGCATCATAATATAGATGGGCCAATCACTAGTGCCATAGCTTGCATAGATGATTAGTATCTTGGACCAATGCTAGAAGAGGCCTTCTAGTAACTCTATGGAGTCCTTAAAATATCAATTCCAATGTGAATGAATCTCTCATAGGTTATACAACATGCCAAATAATAACATTTCCCTTAATTAAGGAAACCATCATCCCATTGTCTTCCAAAGTAGATATTGATACCAAATTATTCTTCAATCCCAACACATACATCACATCATGGAGAAAAATAGATTCCCTAGAATCCAAATGAAATTTGACAGACCCAAAGCCTCTAATGGGATGAGTGGAGTTGTCTCCAAGAACAATTTTCAAATTTAACTCCCTCTCTACCAAATTAAAGAGAAATTCCTTATACCCAGAGAAATGATGAGTAGCCCCACTGTCAACCAACCAATTATCCCATGATTCCGAAGGATAAGAATTACTGACAACAGAAATAAGAATATATGCAGATTGATTAGCAACATTATTCTCATACTTGGAGTATCTTTTCTTCTTTTGAGGATGAATATCTTCTTCATGATCACTTGGAACATATCCTCTTCTTGTTTCATCTCTTTCAATATGATAATTTCTTTGGTCGTTTCTTATTCTTTGATCATTAAAACTGTTATTGTTGCTTCTAGTGTTGTAGCTTGGACCATTGTTCTTGTTGGGGAAATCTAGAGCATATTGACCTTTCTTGTGACATTTCTAGCATTCAATGTGAGATGATGTTCTATCATTCCTTCTCTTTGTATTTTGAGGAGGAGGCTTCCTTGAATTTTATGGACCTCATTTTCCTTTATTCTTCTTGTTTTGGGTGACAAATGCAATGGTCTCTCCTTCTTCATGCTTTTGTATCCTGCCTCTTGATATCATCCTTGATTCTTCTTGAGTGATATTTCCAACAATCTCATTGAATGATGGGAAGGTATTGTTGTTTCTTATAGTAGTAATGAAGGTTTCCCAAATGGGAGGGAGACCTTTAAGAGTTACAATCACCAATTTCCTATTAGGCACAATTTCTCCATCTATTTGCAATTGATCTCTAAGATAAGATATCCTCATAATATATGATTGCATAGACTCTCCTTTTTTCATCTCCATGTCTTTGAGTTAGTCTTTCAAGGAGATGATTTCATTCAAATTGTTGACTTCACACATGCCAACTATCTTATCACACATGTCCTTAGAATTTCTCAAATTTCCAACATATTCAAGTAAACTATCTTGTAAACCATCAACTATAATTTTCTTTGCTTTTAACTCACCTTTCTTGTACTTGTTCTTGGCAACAGCAGAAGCATTCTCCAGAGGCTTAGGTACTTTTACTTAAATTTATTCCAAAACATCATTGTTTTCAGCTATGATATCCAACCTAATTTCCATGCAACAAATTTAGGTGAGTCACCTAACTTCTCATGCTCCTTGAAGAAAGAGGAAGACATCTTGAATTGATTAGATAGGCCCCTTCAACTTTCCAAAGATGATTGCTTCAAATATTGTCTCCTTTTGGGTTTTTCCTTCACCTTATCTCTGATACCATGTTAAATTTCACACTGCTATATGTTGTTTCAATTACTTTTATCCCAATTCAATTCTTCAGTTATCAATATTTTCAATAATAATTAATTTTTACAATCATCAACGATAATTGAAGATAGAATAATAAATTCAATGATAAAGGAGAGAATCAACACATCATCAAGAAACACTAGATTTGGTCAAAAAACAAAGAGAGACCCCATAAGGGGGGAAACCATTTGAAATTTTTTTTTCCATTAGATTATCGTAAAATGTACAACAAAGAGTAAAATGAGCCCAATACAAAATCATCCAACAAAATTAACCCAACAATATTCAGAAATATGTATCCAACATCAATATAGATCATGTAGGTTTTAACCTCGTACAAAAATTACGTGCATACAATTTATAAAAACACAGAAAATTAAACAATGCAAGAGCATAACACATAAAACACATATACACAGAGATTTTTCCCTGGATCCCAAAACTGGGACTACCAGCTTGATTTTTCATTATGTTCCTTTCAATGTTACAATACATATTTATACATGTTGAAGTATCCAATACCATGGACCGAAAACGATCACGTCCAAAACCATGGACCGAAAACCATCACGTCCAAAGCCATGTGCGAAAACCATGCACAAAACCATAGGTAAGTTCGCCCAACCTAATATAGGGTCCAAAAAAAATATTTCTCAGGGCATTGCCCTAGACCCCATAGATGGGGGGCTACCCCCCCCTGTCAAACCCCCCCGTTGCGTAATCGGTATAACGAAGGGGGGTCTCTGCCCCCACTCTAACCCCCTGGTTCACTACGTAGGCTAGTCGTGGAAAGAATATAACACAACCCAATAGATCAGAGACAACTTTCCATGTATGTGGTCAACTACGGTCAAATGTCAAATTTTATCCCTGGAGATCAGTCACATGGAGGACATAGGATGAATGTGGTTGAGACCTTCGAACTTCACTGTTGAGCTTGCTACCCTACAGATGTACCTGAAAATTTCATGTGTGCAACTTGCGGTTGTACCCCAAAACCTTAGAACACTTGCAAGCTTCAGATCCTGGAATTTCATACCTATATGAACCACTTTCCTCAACCCAACCTCATACCTGTGTGAACCAATCAATATTGAAGAAGAGAAGAAGATAATGCTTGGTGATGTCCAAATGAGCTTGAGGTTACTTATATTTATAGGCTTCCAAGGGTGACAAATTTCTTGTTAAGGTCGACCTATCCAAATGTGCATACGTGGGATTTTCTTCATAAGTACATTTTCCCTTGTCCAAATTGAGCACTTCAATAGTCAAAATTGGCCCTCTCGAAAAGAGTAATCTAGTCCCATGGTTGGAATTTGTCACTGAGCTACCAAATTAACAAGTCCCATTCGGTATGTGGGCCCAACTACCACCATGTTGTTTGAAGTTTGTTTTGGATGAGATGAGCAATGCATGAGAAAACCAATATACCTTATAAAAAAACACAAGTTAGAATAAATCTATGAAATAATATAGAAGTAAGATGCAAAATACATAACAACAACCAAATAAAGTAACAAGAATATTTAAAGGAAGGATGTAGGCATACTTCAATTAAGACGCATGAATAAAGGAAGGAATTTGTTTATCGCTTGTGAATTGGTTCTCAAACGAAAATGGCAATGGAAGCATGAAAAACATACGAATTCAAGTAAGATATGTGTTTAGATCAACAAAAGAGTTTGCTAATTTAACACATGGAAAGAAAAATCACATACCATTAAATCATCATGAGATAAGTTTCACACCATTCAAAAATATATGGATGAAATTGTTTCCTTGGCTAAACAAGATTCTCAATATTACGTTGAAATGTCCAATGCACCATTACATGAAGCATCCATGAAATCCAACAATGGAAGTGCTAAGCTATAAATTGATTTTTCAAAAGGAGGTACAATCTTTCCTAAACAAGGTTCTCAATTGGAGTCCAAAACTAAAATTCATATCTAACTAGCCATGAGGCTATATTTATACAAAATGAGGTGACTCTTCACCTCCCATGACCTTTCAACTTCCCTCATGAATTTTCATTTTCCACATGATTTCTCATTTTCTCCCTATTTTATTTCTACTTTATTTATAGTTACAATATACTTTATTTACAAATTAGCATAAAAGATCAAAAACATTAATGGAAAAATTCCTTTATGGGATCATTTCATGATTTCCATATTCGAAGCTCCCACTTGTAATTCTCCCATGGGGTATGTATGCTAGGCCCTGTATTGAGAGGCAAGTGATATGACCTTATGTGAAAACACTCTCTAAAACCTCATCTTGCAATCAAGGGAATTTGGAAGAAACATCTTTACCTATGTTAGGATCCGGCTCCAAAGCATTGAGATCTTGGTGTGAAATTTCATTGGTTCCACAAAATACCACCTTTTTTGGTCTCTAAGTAATTTTGAGTAGTGGCCTTCTTTATTACATCTAACATTTTTTAATTTCTCTTTGGATTTCTTCTTCGAGCCCCATTTCTCCTGTAGCACCAATGGATGTAATTTTATGCACACTAACAACCGACTCTAACCCACTATGGAGCATCTAATATATATTAATTGTTCTATCCATATATCTACTCAACTTTTCATGGGTTTGCACTGACATCTGGATTCACACTTTGTCTCTTTCCACAACCATTCTATCTTTCCTTGCTATCCCTGTTGGTGCATTTGAATATTTAGTACTCCATGCATTTATGTGATTCGCAGCTTTAAATGCCTCCTTCACCAATGCTCCTCTTTCTTTCAGCACTTTCTGCAAGTCTAGTAGCACTGATGCTACTTTGTGGAGGATTATATTTCATTATAGACTTTCTTTATGATTTCCTCCAATTTTTTAGCTTCTTGTAAAATTAAGTACTGGAAATTTTCTTTATAAGAATTTGCAATCGATATGGTCTGAATCTTTGCCTATTTATTATGTTGTTGTGAAGTTGCTAATATTTTCTTTAGTTCATGAACCTCTTTCATGAGGTGCTCCACATTATTTTCGGTGGCAAAAACAAATGCACTTCTAGTGGAGCCTATCACTAAAATATTGGCAATAATATCTATTAGTATCTCTCTTTTAGTTTTTGCAGATATAGTTTAACCTAGTTTTATTTCTAATATTTATGTCTTTATTGCAATATTTTGTTCTTGTACTCATCAAATGTGAACCTTGAGAGATCCAATATTTTTTCCTCTTCATTGACTGGGAGGCTAGACATCCATAGGGGGGAGAAGTGCTTATGCTTGCAAGTCATTCAACATAACTGCTTCTACTACTTTTTCAACTACTTCTTTAGCAATTGATTCCTCTTCAAACCATTTGGCCAACTCTTCATCTCTCTTCTTTGCTTCCTCCTCTTATTTTATTTTCATACCATCCTCCTACTTCTTCTTCTCTTCTTCCTGTTTTTCTTTCTATCCTTTTCCTCTTGCATTTTTCTCACCTCATCTTCAGATTTTTTTTTTCTCGCTTCTTCCTCAACTTTATTTTTCTTAGCATCCTCTTCAACTTGTTTCTTATCTTCCCATTTAGCTCTTTGTTTCTTCAATCTTTCATTCTTAGTCTCTTGCTCTTATTTTCTATTTAGTGCAACTCTCTTCTCCTTTGAAGTCATGCTCTCCTGTGACTCTTTATCAGAGTGCCCATGGTTATCTCTAGGCTTTGAGGTGCCTATCCCTTGGGTTGCTTCAACATCTTTTGTAGCATAAACAAAATTCTTTACTTTCTCTTCATCCGTACAAGTAACTATAGTATATGCCAAACTATATTGTATTCCCTAGAAAAGTTGGGTGGCAATACCATTTGAGTCATATCTATGGTACCTAATCTCTCCAAAATTGAGATGTTCTAGCTCGCCTGCTTCAACTTATGCTTCCTTAAATCTTTTTAAGTAGTATGCCCCTATGCATAAAGGGAAGGTGTTCCAAGGAGCCTTCTTTTCCTTTATCAATGAGTGAGTGAGCCCTATTGTGAGTTGATAAGCCACTTCTTATAACACCACCTTATTTGTGACAAATGCTGGTAACTGATGAGGGCTCCTATATGCACTTAATACCCTTATAAAGGTATAATATATAGAGGTAAACTAATAGACTACCTCAGGAAATGACATCTTTGCTCTGTTACATTTGCAAGGTGGCTCAATTTCAAAGATATTTTGATTCACCACTTGGATAAATTACTCTGTGATTCACATGTACATCCCTCTATACCATGTCTCCCACAACTGCTTGTTGTAAATGTGTACAGGGAGGATATCATGGGAAAATGTCCATCTCCATCCTAATGCTTCGAATTCCAATTTAGCACAAATGTCATCTAGTAAGTAGGAAACCATATAAAATTCTGGTTGTTCCCCTTCTGCTAGGTGACAAGATCTCCTGACATTAGACTTTATTGAAGGTATTGTGTTATGAAACTAGCTCAAGAAAAGATAGAAAAGATAGATCAATGCCTTAGAATTCAACCTCTTCGAGGGGGAAACCTCCTTTACATTACATAAATGAACAATTCTTGGATGATTCAAACGACAAAACCTCCTTTCCATATATAGGAGTCT
>APFE030705964.1:51468-70555 GCA_000404065.3 Pinus taeda
AATAAATTTTCAAACCAATCTTAAGCAAAAATTTAAAAGAATCTACACACCTTTTTTTCACTTTGTAGGAGCTTGATATTGCCTCTAATGTATCTCTGTACTTTCAGATCATCCAGTTCTGAAACTGTGACCTGTGGTAGCTTCTCTGTGTCCTCTTTCCAATGCCACCAGTCTAATCCAACTTGGATTCTCCAAGGAAGATTAATGCGAAATCTCCCACAGTGACCTGATTATAGACTAGTTCAGTAGAGCGAACTTGTACGACGTGCCACGAGTCACTGTTTCTACCTTTGGATCTGAAAGCTATATACAAGAAACTACAATCCGTTCTCTTTTTGTACCTTCTTATAAAATTTCAATCTAATGCTCAGAGAAAAAGTTATGATGATTTTCCCCAGGTCACTTGTTTGGAATGCAATTCAGGAGTCTGCAAAAAGACCAACTTCCTTAGATCAGATCTCCACAAATATAGTGCAAAAAGCTCTGAAATTTAGACCCGAGATTCAGCGTGATGTCTTCTCAAATGGGTTTGTTGTCTAGCTTCTGAAATGTCGCAGAAAAAAAGTTATAGCAAAAATTCCACGATGACCTATTTGGAGCAGCGAAACCCTAGAATCCAAAGCTCTGATACCAAATTTTATGAAACCAGCTCAAGAAAAAGATTAGATCAACGCGTTAGATTCGCCTCTTCAAGGGGGCAACCTCCTTTACATTTACATAAATGAACAATTCTTGGATGATTCAAATGCATAAAACCTTCCTTTCTATATATAGGAGGTCTAAGGAGTCAAAATATAACCCAGCCGACCTAACAATAATAATATAAAGCCACAAAAATAATAATAAGGGGATTCTATGGGGCACAATAATAACAATATGGGGACAATAGGGGCACAACAATATTAATAAGGGGTACAACTACAATAGTAATGGAGTAATCACTAGTATTATAGGGACCCAACATATTGGGAGGTCATCCCAATTGAAAATAGTTCCTTTTTTGGCACATGTATGTATCATGGGAACCCAACTCTCCTCAAATAATTATACATCCTCTCTCCCATAGATTCTACAACACATTGCCATCATCAACTAGTATATCCTCCTGATAACTTTAGTATTGTAGATTCCATCACTTTTTTGCTTGAATTTTCTATGTTCCTTCCACCATGTCTTTAGAATCTCCTTAGCTGGTGTCTTGATTTGGCAATACCAATGCAGACTGATATTTTAATGAGGCTAAGGCATATTATAATATTTTTCAATGTCCTATGGCATGTATGATGCTAACAGTGTACCCTGGATGTTCTTGAATATCATGTTGTCATCATTAGTACATTGTAAGATCAATTTAATGATTTCTATACATGGAAAAACATGTGGGTGGGAAACTAGTTTGTGAAACCATGACCTTTTAATATTAATATACCCATCATAGTCCTCCTCATCTTTGGGAATCTCTTTTCTAGAAAATTCTTGGTATTTCATTAGCCATGTTAAAGGAATTGATTTGTCTACATAATAAGTAATATCCTTGTAAGTAGGCACCCTTGAATCTTGGGCTTTCAACCACTCCGTAAATATTGCTTTGTGTTATATCTGTTGGGTTGTGTTATATTCTTTTCACGACTAGCCCACATAGTGAACTGGGGGGTTGGGGGGGGGGGGAAGGTGTGGGTAGAGCCCCCCCTTTGTTGCGCCAATTGCACAGCGGGTGGGTCACAGGGGGGTTTGAGGGTAGGGGGTAGCCCCCCTCTATGGGGTTAGGGGTAGCGCCCCAGGAATTTTTTTTTTGGACCCTATATTAGGTTGGGCAGACTTACCTATGGTTTTTGGTCCATGGTTTTGGACGCGATGGTTTTTGGTCCATGGTTTTGGATGCGATGGTTTTTCAGTCCATGGTATTGGATGCTTCGGCATGTATAAATATGTATTGTAACATTGAAAGTAACATAATGAAAAATCAAGCTGGTATTCCTGGTTTTGGGATCCAGGGGAAAATCTTTGTGTATATGTGTTTTATGTGTTATGCTCTCACATTGTTTATTTTTCTGTGATTTAGAATTCGTATGCAGCTAATTTCTATATAGGGTTAAAACCTACATTTGGTATCATAGCTGTTTTGGCTTCAAGGGGACGCCTTTGTTTTTGAGGGGTTTTGCTCGGACCTGTGGTAGACCCTATTCAGTGGGAGATCTACGGGATTGATTTTGGTGGTGAAAGAAGATGGAAAGCAATGGAAAGATAGAGATCGAGAAAATTAATGGTCAGAGTTTTGAGTTGTAGAAACTCAAGATGGAGGATTTGTTGGTGGATAAAGATCAGTGGATCGCAGTAGATCTGGGTACTAAACCAACGAGAGTGTTCGATGAAGAATGGAAGAATTTGGATCGGAAGGCAAAGAGTAGATACGATTGTGTGTCGTAGATTCAGTGTTATTAAATGTATTAGGGGAAGCTATGGCTAAGGGTTTGTGGGAAAAGTTTGGGACTTTATACCAATCTAAGTCTCTGGTGAATAAATTGTTCCTACGGAAAAAGCTGTACAACCCGAGGATGAAAGATGGAGACTTGGTGACAGAGCATTTGAATGTGTTTAATACTGTGGTAAGTCAGTTATCCTCTGTTGATATCAAAATTTTAGATGAAGATAAGTGCATCAGCTTGTTGTGTTCTCTACCAGATTTGTGGGATAGTCTGGTTATTGCAATAGGTAGCAATGCAACTACCTTGCAGTTTGATGAAATAACCTCATCCTTACTGATAGAGGAAATGAGATGGAAAAATATGGAGAGCCATAATGGTGATGCCTTGTCTGCACAAGGACGGTCCCAACAGAAACAAAAATAAGTCATCCAGTGGGAGATCTAAATCTAGAGGGAGATCTAAATCTCCAGGAAAACTTGTAAAGGTGGAGTGCTGGAAATGCAGAAAGGAAAGGCACTACAAAAAGGACTGTAAATCTAAAGCTACTAACAAAGGAAAGGGATCTGATGATGCTTCTTCTGCAGAGGCGAAAAACACCTCAGATGAAGGTGGGGATGTGTACTTGGCTTCTTCAAGTACACGTGTAGATCATGAGGCATGGTTGATTGACTCAGGTGCATCCTTTCACTTCACTCCCCATAGAGAGTGGTTCTACGATTATGATAAATACGATGGTGGTGATGTCTTATTAGGGGATGATTGGATGGATAGAATCATTGGTCATGGAAAAGTAAAGTTGAAGTTGCAAGGTGGAAGGGTTAGAACACTTCCGGGTGTTCTGCATATTCCTGCATTATCCAGAAATTTGATTTATGTAAGCAAGATGTATAATGTAGGTGTAAAAATAGTGTTCGAGAAGGATACTTGCAAGATGGTTCAGGGAGCACTGGTATCGATGCAGGGAGTTTGGACTAGAACTCTGTACAAGCTGCAAGGTAGCACTATTGTTGATGGGTGCAACAGTTCTGTGGTTCCTGAAAATGGAGCAGAAAATATAGTGGTCTCTGAAGAGAAGACCATGTTGTGGCATCAAAGGCTTGGACATATTGGAGAGAAGGGCCTTCAAATACCTCATGGTAAAGGTATGGTAGAAGGTATGAGTAATAATTCTCTAGATTTTGATTTCTCTGAAAATTATTTATATGGGAAGCAGAATCAAGTGAGTTTCCCCTCTGGTGGTAAGAGGACGAAAAAAATATTAGAGCTTGTGCACAGTGATGTGTTTGAACCTGTGAATGTTCCATCACTAGGTAACTCTGTGTACTATGTATCATTTATAGATGACTTCTCAAGGAATACATGGATATATTTCCTTAAAAGAAATCTGAAGTCTAAAGAATTTAAGGCTCTGGTGGAAAACCAGACAGAGAAGAAGATAAAGGTGCTGAGGACAGAACACAGTGGAGAGTTTTGCAGTAAGGAATTTGAAGAATTCTATAAGAAGTTTGCTATAGCACAACAGAAGACTACTCCATATACACCTCAACAAAATGGAGTTGCAGAAAGAATGAACAAGACGTTGATGGAAAGGGCAAGAAGCATGCTTAGTGGTGCCAGGTTAGGACATGAATTCTGGGTAGAGGCGGTCGAGACAACATGTTACCTGGTCAATAGATCACCTTCATTAGCGTTGGAGGATAAGACTCCACAAGAGGTATGGAGTGGTAAGAAACCCTCTATTTAACATCTGAGGGTATTTAGATGTGATGCATATGTACATGTTCCAAAGGAGAAACAAACCAAGTTGGATGGTAAATCTGAAAAGTGCATCTTTATTGGGTATAAGGATGGTTTAAAGGGTTATAAGCTTTGGAACCCAGAAACAAGGAAGGTTGTGTACAGCTGAAATGTGGTGTTCAGAGAGGTGAAAGATGTTATTATACATGAAGTCGAACCAAAGGAACCTAAGAAGATAGAGTTTGAGCTAAAGGAGGAAGAATCAGAATCTACATTAGAGGAGGAATTAGGAGATGAAGAGCCACAAACTTCGGGTGTAAGAAAATCAGTTCGAGAAAGAAGGCAACCAGAAAGGTATAGTCCATCTGCTTTCTATTCAATTTTGGATTTATCTATTACTGATGATGATCCCGGAACTATGAAGGAAGCAGTAGATTCAAAGGATGGAAAACTCTGGAAAGAGGCCATGGTTGATGAAATGGCATCTTTGCACAAAAATGAGGCTTGGGATCTGGTGGAGTTGGCAGCTGGAAGGAAACCCATTGGCAGCAAATGGGTGTTCAAGAAAAAGACAAATGCAGAAGGGAAGGTGGAGAAATACAAAGCTCGGTGGTAGCAAAAGGTTATTCCCAGGTGTCGGGAATTGATTTTGGTGATATTTTTTCTCCTGTTGCCAAGGTAACTTCTATTAGATTACTTTTATCTGTTGCTGTTGCTTTTGATTTTGAGGTAGAACAGATGGATGTGAAGACAACATTTCTTCACGGGGATTTGGAAGAGGAAATCTACATGAAGCAACCTGAAGGCTTTGTGGTGAAGGGTAAGAAAGAACTGGTATGCAAGTTAAAGAAGTCTCTGTATGGGTTAAAACAGTCACCAAGGATGTGGTATCAGAAATTTGATACATTTATACGGGGACTTGGCTTCACTAGAAGCAAAGTAGATCATTGTGTGTATTTTAAATTAATTGGTGACCGGGTTATTTATCTGGTCTTGTATGTGGATGATATGTTGCTAGTTGGGAATGACAAAGAAATTATCCAAGATTTGAAGACCCAATTGTCCTCCAAATTCGACATGAAAGATCTCGGTGCTGCAAACTATATTTTGGGCATGGAAATTAAAAGAGATCGGGCAAAGAGGAAGCTCTGGTTAAACCAGAGGAAGTATGTCGAGACAATATTGCAGAGGTTTAATATGCAGGATAGTAAACCGGTGAAGGTTCCTATTCCTGTAGGTGGGAGGTTATCTGCTGAACAGTGTCCCAAGACACAAGAAGAGGAAGAGGACATGTCCCATGTTCCATATGCAAGTGCAGTCGGTAGCTTGATGTATGCAATGGTCTGTACTAGACCAGACATTGCACATGCAGTGGGAGTATTGAGCAGGTTTATGTCAAAACCAAGGAAGGAGCACTGGATAGCAGTGAAGCGGGTTTTCGAGGTATTTGCGTGGCACTAGTGATTATGGTTTGTGCTACCAAGGAAGACCAGGATTGGACAAAGTGTTGGATATTCATGGCTTTGTTGATGCAAATTGGGCTAGAGATCTGGATCAGAGAATATCTACAAGTGGGTATGTTTTTAACCTATTTGGAAGTGCAGTTAGTTGGATGAGTAAGAAACAATCCGTAGTGGCACTATCAACTACAGAGGCAAAATACATGATAGCCACTCATGCAAGCAAGGAAGTAGTTTGGTTGCAAAGATTGTGCTCAAGTATGGGGTTAGTACAAAGAGCTATAAGGATATACTATGACAGCCAAAGTGCAATTTTCTTGGCAAAGAACCTTGCTTATCATTCAAAGATAAAGCACATTGATGTTCAGTATCACTTTGTGAGGGATATGATAGAAGACAAAAAGGTGTTGTTGGTAAAGGTGGACACTTTGAAGAATACTGCAGATGCATTGACAAAATCTGTGAGCTTTGATAAGTTCTCTTGGTGTAGAGAAACAATGGGTGTTTCAGGGCTGGATAAATGACTAAGCTCTCTTGTGGCTCCCTGTGGAAAGAAAACAACACTTGGGAGAATGTTGGGTTGTGTTATATTCTTTCCACGACTAGCCCACGTAGTGAACCAAGGGATTAGAGGGGGGCAGAGCCCCCCCTTCGTTGCACTGATTGTGTAGTGGGGGGGTTTGAGGGGGGCAGGTAGCCCCCTTCTACGGGGTTTGGGGCAGTGCCCTGGGAATTTTGTTTTTTGGACCCTATATTAGGTTGGGCGGACCTACCCATGGTTTTCGGTCCATGGTTTTGGACACGATGGCTTTCAGTCCATGATTTTGGATGCGATGGTTTTTCGGTCCATGGTATTGGATGCTTTAGCATGTATAAATATGTATTGTAACATTGAAAGGAACATAATGAAAAATGGATCCAGGGGAAAATCTCTGTATATATGTGTTTTATGTGTTATGCTCTCGCATTGTTTATATCTTTCCTAGGCCTTCTTCTTGTCATTGGTTCCATATCTCCCATGGATGATGATATTATGAAGCACTAAAGATCAATGATTCCTGATATTTCAAAGGTATTAATTTCCACAAGCAATGCTAGGAAAAACAAAAAATTATTCATTGTTTTGCTAAGTGGCACAATTCACAAAAACATTGTGTGCTAGGCTTTAGTCTCAACTTGTGATGGAAATATGCAACAAACAAAAATTTGGAATTCTATTGCACAATTGTAAATTGTGAGCCCAATAGTAATGCTTTAAGCTAAGTCACAAGAAATAATGAAAATATGTGATAAAGGGGAAACACAACAAAAAGGAAGGTTTTTAACAATAGGCAGAGAAATTAACTAAGTTTGGAATGATAGTATGGTCTTGGCAACAAGGAATGGAGAAGAATGAAAAGGAAGGTCTTAACCATACATACATACATACATCTATGTGTGTGTGTGTGTGTGTGTGTGTATACATACATATATATATACATACATATATATATACATACATATATGTATGTATAGATAATATCTATATATATATATATATATATATATATATATATATATACACACACACACACACACACACACATATATGGGTGAGAGAATATGAAATTTTAGGAATGCAAAATGAGAGGGTAAAAAACAGTGATACGACCAAAAGACAAAACTGTAAACTAGAGAAGGAGCGAGTATCGACTTACTCGAGTCCAAACGTTAGGTCGCATTTGCAGGTTGTAGAGGCGGGACACAATTTTAGGAGGTCGTTCGTGCTATGTACTTAGGATCTTAGAGAAAATGAGGCAGTGAAAATGAAATGTAGGGGGGGGGGGGTGATCCTTTATATAGCTTCAGGCCACGCATGTGAGGATATGGTGCAACAAATTCTCTCTCGCTTACAAAAACATGACAAATAGTGAGTCAGTGTGATATATTGTCATAGTTGCAAACTAGGAGGACATAGTGCGATAACAATTTAGGTTGCGAGGATGTGCCATTACGGTATATCTAATACACAAGATTGCAATTTCATGTTTCATATTACGAATGCGTTATTATCATGGATCTAGAATGTATAATTGCAATGTAAATAGTTACAAAACTAAGAGGGTAAGTTGTAATGAAGCCTATAGGAAATTTTTGAAAGTAAAATAAACTTAGAGAAATCATGAGGAAAAGTGATTTTATAAGAATCATGAAAACTTCTCTTTTGAGAAGTTTAAGATAGGGGAACTCCAAATTTTGTGAATGTCAAATATTTGGGTTTGTGGTTGTAGCTACAACATAAATTATAACAAACAAAATCTTTTTGATACCTAGGTATAAAAAGATATCTCAATATTTTAAATATAATTCTTGGAGGAGTCATGTGTCCTTGTTGTTAAAACCTTGCATGAGCCATACTCATTTGTTGATGTCCAACACTTTTTCTATCATTGCTTGTGGATGCACTATGATGAGCCATGTTCATAGCCTTTCCTACATTATTTGTGTTCATGGGTCCTTTCTCTTCATTCTAGTTCCTTTTAATTTGCTCCTTTCTAGATTTTCCTTAATTATTATTGAAGTGAACATGCTCTTGGTTGTGCGATATATATATATATATATATATATATATATATATATTATATATATATATATATATATATATATTATTATGTTGTGAGTGGACCTAGGGATGGTCGAGTCAACTAGGAGATCTGTTGAATTAGGCATATTACTAGGCCCATGTGACCCTCATGAATGTTCCATATGACTCAACTTTTGAGTATACCCTTTTATTGATTTTGATTTGGACGTCAAAATGCCATGTGACCACCCCATGTGACCTAGGGGTCACTAGTTCTCCACATGATGGTATCATCATGCCACATGACTATCTAAGAAAATTTCTACCACTTTTTCTTTAGACTATTAGCCAATCCAAATATGCCAAATTACCTTGCCATGTGGCGGCATATGGTGGCACCATGTCATCATGTTGACATCATTTGGCTCCATGTCATCATTCAATAAAATGCTTCCATGTGTCATATTTGGTTGGTCCTGACAGAGGCATTAAACATCATGTTACTTTGCCTTCATATGGTTGTTGACTCATTGGAGGTACCATTTATTTTTGTAAAACTTGCACACCCTTTAACGACATTAACTAATGTGCAACTCTATGTAGTCATGGTTGTTGATGGTTCTTCTTAATGGTAGATTTGCTCCAAATTTTCCCACTATTTAAACCTTTTATAAGTTGGGTTTGGCCCTATAGTTTTCCCTTTTAATTTGACCCAACTAATGCTGATTTTCAGCTTGCCATAACTTCTCATCTTGGAGGATTTTTCTTAGCAAGATGTATCATTGGAAAGGTATTGGTGAGCTATACACAACCATGCTAATTATAATATATTTTAAGCAACATAACTTCATAAAAAAACTCAAATAACTTCAATCACCCATATTTTCATGTGATGGGACCATGTGAAGGATTCAACCATCATAGCACTTCATAAAGGGTCCTACTACCTCTTGGATACTCAAGAATGGTACTATTGTTTCTATAACATACATCCCTTTGACACCAATGACATATTAGTTTCATTAATGACAACACTAAGTGCAACACAAAGAATTTTTACAAAAGTAGAAGAATGATATAACTGTGGGGAGAGAACCCTTGTTCCATTGAATCGAAATATTTTTTAGGAGGATGCTACGACTACCCACTTCAAATAAAACTCCGAAGATTTGGGAAGTTGATTCCTTTCTCGATATAGAAGGTAGAGGACTTAATTTTCTAAGTAGATTTATCACTCAACCATCCATTAGTTCTATAAATGTTGCTAAAATTAAGGTCAATTCATTAGAAAATCCATACTGAGAACTTTCATGTTTATTTGTATAAGTTGTTGAACAAGACTCAATGACCTACATACCAGGATATGCTTTTTATGTTTTGCATTACTGTTGTTCATGAAGGGGATGTATTTGATTGGGCCCATCTCATTTCCAATGAAATATCTTATCAATTAGGGAATTATCATCAAACTAAAAGGTTATACATTGCTCCTACTTATTTAATGCT
This sequence comes from Pinus taeda, assembly GCA_000404065.3. Classification (NCBI taxonomy): domain Eukaryota; kingdom Viridiplantae; phylum Streptophyta; class Pinopsida; order Pinales; family Pinaceae; genus Pinus; species Pinus taeda. The sequence goes on from APFE030705964.1 coordinate 61,161, forward strand.
CTTATCTATTGTAGTGTATGTAATGCATTGCTTTGAACACAAGACATATACTTTACCATGTAAGCTGTCCAATTTTGGTACCCATTTATATGGGAGCACAAATCCCAATTTTTTTTATATACGATTCAGAATTATTTTGTTGTGAAGTTTGGAGAAATGATATTGGTTCTATTACACATAAGTTCTCTCAGGATGCCCAAGATTTTCTTCAAGGAAAAGGAGTATGTGAATACGACGAAACATTCTATTATTTTAGAATATTTTGTTTTTAAGGGAAACATTTATCCTTCCATGTTATGTTCTTAGTAACTTCTTTGTAGCTAAATTATGTAGAAAATATAAACCATGTGAAAATTTCTTTGACAATAAAGGAAAGAGACACTTTATTTCACTATATTTCAAAATCAAAGACATCAGAATAAGGACTTTATCTCATTTTAATAAGATGGATTCATATTTTTATTCATTTAAAATGAAAGAAACTCAAGCTTATAGTGGTTTTGACCCAAAAGGAGTTTTTTCGTCTCATATTCTCTCTATTGGTTGTGGTTCATCATTCAATATATCATTGCAATTAAATTATGGTTAACTAATAATCAAAGTGTAGATTAAGAGTATAAGGATATAGCTCATGACCAAATCCATCAAGATGATGTTCATACTCTTATAAGTACCAATAGGCAATGTCGACATCAAGAACAATTAACAACTAGCAAATGGTGTTGGTTCTCCACAAAGATCCCAAACGAGTTCCTCAATATCCAATAAAAATAATGAAAATGTAAGAAAGCCAAAACAAACATGGATAATAGTGTTAGAGATTGAGGATATAGAAATTATCCTCAGAGATCAATTGAAAAATCACACACTACCTTGGAGATTTCAATAAGAGGAAGAGATAATATAAAGAATACGATTTCAAGAGGCTCATAAGGAAAAAATACATTATGAAATGTTGAAAATAATGAAGAAAATGTGATACTCAAGTGGTTAACAATGCATTTAATTGAGAGTAAGTCCATATCTGAAGGACTAGCATGTGATGGACTAGATATTTTTGAAGAAGTATCAATCACCATATACAAGGAAAAATATAACATGGAATCAAAGAAATTACAAATTGAGAAAGTAGTTTAAAGGATAATCATGTTACTTATAAGTGGAAGTTAGAGATGGACATTTAGGACATGCATACTTCAAAGTTCTTAGAGTTTCACCAAGCTGTTGGGGATGCATTATATTACTTAGTAACAAAATAGGAAAAGGAAAATAGTTGAACGAGAGACTGTCTTATTTCCAAAACCACTCTTTGTTGAATCATTAACCACTCTTGGGCCAAATGAAATTCCTAAGGAGCCAATTGAATCAAGTTCAAATATAAAAAGGAGCCTAAAGTATTTTAAATGGAATAGGGAATTATGTTGCTAATAATATAAGAAAATGGCTCACCATCATTTTTGAAGCATGGTAAATAGCCACAAATTCAACCTTTGTGGGATCCATAATTACATCTTTTATGAAATATTTGCAAAAGTATATGGAAGTTGACAAAATATTTATAAATATGCTATATGTATTTTTTTCTTTTAGAGTTTCATATATGAATGAGATAGAGGAGAGAACAAAAATTCCCATACAAGATCAAAGTCAAACATCTCAAGGCATGCCGACTAGAGATGCTTACTGTACCTCAAAAATTAATTTCTAAGTGTAATGCTCTTAAGGATAAAATAAGTGAATTGTTGCTCAAAATACTTGACATAGCAAGGAAGTGAATGACCCGCCTATAATAATGGGTGTTATATTATTGACCAAGGAAGTGATGCAAGAAAAAGTTAGATACTGTAAAAGTCTCCTCAACAAATGATTTTCATGATTTAGATTATTTTTCTAAGATAAAATAGAAAGATGGTTAGTTAGGTATGTTAATAAAAATGAATATCAAGGAGTTATTATTTATCAAATGGGTTTTGGGTTAAAGAAACTAAAATACGAGTTGTCATCCTACAGGATCAAACATGAGATAACAATATCACTATTACATTAATTTATTGAACAATGGCATAAGGATGTGGTCTAGAAAATAATGAGTGATCCCTAATTATGAAATGTGGTTATGATAGTTAGGTTTAATGGGTTGCTACCTTTAAATGGGACATCAACAAACAAAGGATCAATCATTTTTTTGGCATATTAAGTAAAAATAATCATTGAATTTTTTAAATATCTTCCCCAATCAATTATCATCCAACCTTTCATTATAGAGTCCTTTTGAATGTTAAAGGTCGATTTTTTATTACATTTCCTCCTTTATTCCAGGTCTTCACATTTATTTGGTCCATATGTGCCCCATCTTAGTCCATTTGGATGGACACTTTAGTTTTTACAGATATTATGAAATTCTTTTACAAACATTTATTTTGAGAATATTTAAGGCTCCCTAAAGGACTTATATGAGCATATGGCTAATATGAACTATGACTTTGAGTTTAAATCATACAATTTCATGTGTGTTTTTTCATATCATATTTATGATTTAATTAATTATCATGTTTAGTTCTTTGCAAATATGTTGTGTTTCTTTTCATCTACCCCAATGATGTGTTATAATTTACTTTTCTTATGTTAGAAATGATAAGTCATAAAAGTATTGTTCTCGTCTTACTTTAATACCTATATTTTACATATTTCATTATTAATAATTCATTTTTCTAGTTTTTTTTTATAAAATGGGTTTGGTTCTATCTCAGGAACTTTGATACTCTTTTGAAGAAAAGAGGAGAACCACCTCTCAAAAAGCAAAAAAAGGATTTATCTTGTAATGTTATCTCCAATTCTTTAAACAATATTAGAGATCAACAATACTTTAGTGGATCTAATCAGAAAGGGAAACAAGAACACAAGAACAATTGGAAGAAGAAGAGGAAAAATAACACAAAGATGACCATAGTCAAACACAAATGCAAGATCCCAAATAAGCATTATAAGAACTACAATGTCAATGGCCACAGAAAGGAGAATTATTGGATGTTGCACCAAAAATGAGTCCTAAATGGTATATATAACAACAACAAAAAGGAAGGATTTGCTTATTGTAGATGCATACTAGAAGATGGATAGAAACTTTGACATTAAAGATTATATGGTTAGTATTTGAAATAAAAGAGGGAAAATAAAAGAAGGAAACATGAGATATCAGAGTTTACCAAACCAATGAGCGCATTTACTTTGTTCAAAGAGAATTGACTTTTGAGTAATCTTAGTGCAAGGAGAAAAGAGAGATTACCAAACTCTTGACTTCTACGCAATCTTAGTGCAAGGGGAAAGGAGAGATTTCTAAACTCTTTTATGTCAACATCTAGTTGAAGAAAATAAAGGTAGATTGCCTCTTTAGCACAATTAGTTGAGAGGATTGTATTGAAAGTTAAATATCATCCGCATCAACATCCATTGGGATGGGTGAGTCAAGACATGGAGTTGAGGGCCATGTAGTTTATATTTGCAATTGATGTAATCTTTCTATATAAAGTAGTGGAAATTGTGATTTGCTTGGATGTATGAGGAGATATATTGTGAAGTCCTTATCTTTATGTAAGATGATGTGTTTCCATAAAGGGTAAGATAATACCACTTGGTTAAAAATGGAAAATATTTTGCTATATATTCACATAAATTAGATCAAACTCTCATTGATAAGGGCACATTAAGAAAGAAGGTTAATTAATGCAAACAAGAAGTTTGCATTGTTCTTAACAGTGAATAAAAGAAGTAAAGATGACGTCCTTGAAAGGATGGCATCACAAGTAAATGTAATAATTTTCTTATCTTAATCTCAAAATCCATCTTCTAAATCTATTTTAATGACTATAATATACTTTCTAACTATGAATGACTCCATTCTTAACACTCTAGTTTTAGTTTAAATGGCCATTGAAATTGATATCTACAAATTTCTAATTCATACGTCTTTAAAGTTGTTATCATCATACACAATTTAAAAATATATTCTTTTACTTAGATCTATCTATCATAGTTTTTATTTCATCTATATTAGTGATAAGCTCATATTTTCCTAAATATGTTAGGAACTTTTAATTGCTTATAAAAATTATAACATTTTGTTTTTCCATCATTAATTTATAAGAGAATAGGTTTTAAAAAATCTGCCCATACTATTAACCATACATCATTTTTCAAACATGTTCAATTTTACCTATACATTTATAAAAACGTTAATTAATTTTGTTTTAACCTATCCCTCAAAACATTATTAATTTTACCAATTTAATTGTAAAAAATTTAAAATAAAATTTCATTTTTAATATTATAATTAACATCACTAGCTTTTTAAATGTTTTTACATATCCACATAATAGCATTCATGTAAAAATAAAATAGCCATGATTACCACCACACTGATTTTCATTGTTTTCTTAGTGTGTGGTGGGCAATGACAAGACAATACAGTTAGTTGTGGTTTATTTCTTGTACATTATTTTAGGTGTGGTGGGAAATGACAAGACAATACAGTTAGGTGTGGTGGGAAATGACATGACAATAGACACGTAGATGTGTTTGTTTGTTGTGCACTTTGTGACAAAGAAGATATATGCTAGCATGATCCCATAATAGGGACAAATCACCCACCATTATTTTCAAAGTGGAATACAATTATAGATGGTATCATAATCTTCATATGTGTTTATCGATAATTTATTATGATAAGAAAATTATTATTTCATACAGGTCTCCATTATGCTTATCATTAAGGTTTAGAGTTTTGAATACTCAACACCTCATGGGTATTCCTAACTTCTATCATTATATTTTAAATGCTTTAAGGAAAAGTTTATCATCATCAACAACTACTACTTTAATAAAAAATTTAAATTATATATATATTTTAATTATTATTTTTATTATGAGTATATAATCACAATAATAAATATTTAAATGACATATGTTTAATTATTATTTATATTATAGAGTTTTATATAGAATGAGTATATAATAACAATTTAAACTTGCATTATTATTATTAATTAAATCCTGAAAAATATGTAATATAAAGATATAAAATTATTTGTTAATTTTTTTTATAAAAAGAAATTTGTTAATTGAAATTTTAGTTTGGTGGGTGAAAGTATAAGATGTTTGGTTTTTATCAAGATTCAATTTCGCTTATGATATGTTCGTTTTTTATGAGCTAATTGTTTTTTTTAGATTTTCATGAGTCAATTGTTGATTGGAGTTGGCATCAACATTGTCATTATCACATACGAACTAGAGGGTGGGACAAAAAGTTACATGTAAATTAAAATATTATATTGAGAAAAAAGATAACATAAAATAAATAAAAAAACAATATCTAATACATTAAAATATGAGCTATTCACAAATGAATTCAGTAAAATATGCATATGTCATTATCACCTCCCAGTTAAACGGTGGGACAAACAGTGACATGTAAATTAAAATATTTTATTAAAAAAAGAAGATAATTTAGAAATTAATAAAAATTACCATCCATCACATAAAAACATGAACTATAAAGTCATTCACAAATAATTTCAGTAAAATATACATATTTTGAGTTGAAACCTCAGTGGTGGGGGTGGATGAGGGCCAAGATTTAGAGCTTGTTGTTGGGTGCATTTTTTATAGTTATTTTTGGTTAGCCTAAATTCCAAATGTGTCCTAACATATCCATCTTATACTTCATTTTGTCCATTTAATTTTTACTTTGGCTTCATAATTTGTGAAAAAGTACCCAAGTCACCCTCTTCTAGAATTTGATTTTTTTGATGAAAATTGTGCATTGATTAAAAATTTAACTACGAATTTTTTTAATCTTTTCATAAGTGCTCATTTGTTTTACTATATGTAAGATACATGGAAAAAATCCAAGACATGGGTTTTGTTTCTTTGGATCAAAATACGGAAAAATACCTTTTTCCTCCTTGGAAATAATCTCGTATAGGGCTGATCAAAGCTTAGTCAACACTGCTAGTTTGGTGGAAAATCCTCTGATTTAAGTAAAAAGATCAAATTTGTTTTAGATTTTAGGGGATTAAATAAGTTTAAAAGGCCCAAAAGGTAGGTATTCGATCCAATTAGTTCCTAAAAATATTATTTGACATTATGACATGAGGAATCATAGCCTTGTTAGTTTTAAGAATTTGTATAAATGCACTAGGTGTGTAAAGACTTGGGGCAACTTTTGCATTTTGATGTTAGTTTTGGATAACTCTTGTATCAAACTTTTGAGATAAATATTGCAACTTATGTGTTTTTTCATCAATAAATGAAGTCAATTGAGTTGTTGTGGCAAGTAGCCTTCACTCAGTGTGCTTGCTGAAGCATGGAGGGAACCCACAACTGAAGCTTGCACACTATATATTGTTTATTGTTCTTTTTGTACAAGCTAGTATAACATGTTCATATGTGTTCTTTTTATGTTTATACTCTTTAACTTTTAGTTTTTGTGTATTCTCACTTATCTTGTTCATACTAGTTGTTTCATGATATTATGCTTGTAGTTTATGTGTGAGCCCACTACCATGTCTATAACATATTATTGTCCTTACCCTATTTCATATTTCTATTTATATTTCATGATTTTAGTTGATGTTCATAAGCTTTACTTATCATGGGATAAATATTGATTATGAGGATACACTAGTTGATAAGTTGAGCAAAGCACCAAGAGTGCCACTCACCGCCTTTCATGGTGGAGAAAGTCTCAACTCTTTCATACTTTTCACTAAGCATTGTATTAATAAGCACCATAGTTCCTTGCTTTCTTTGAATCATTATTCATTTCGTGCTTTCCTAGACTAAATCAATGACTTAGGCATACACCAATTGTTGGCAGCATGGTGTTAGCATTGATGTCAACAATTGAGTTAACTATGTGTTTGTTGGCATTATGGCTAATGTGTTGTCCTTGATGACAGCTGGATTGATGAAGATGTACTTGATGTCAACATTGTCATAACGTGATCTCATGCAGATGCTACATATGATATAAACAAAGAAATGATGGTTTCGAGACTATCAAATGGATGATAAAGGTGAAGGTTGAGAAAGTATACGCGGATCCTAAGAAGAGGGGTTATGTACATACGTGGTTCTTTTGAAGAAAAATTGAGCACATAATCCTGTGACATTAGAGAAGAATACCATGGGAAAAACTTGCATGGATTAAGAATACAATTGGAAAAACGATGGGTTGGAATCCGAAAATGTTATTTTATTTTGTTTTATTTTGACCGAGTAAATTCTGCAACAATACATCTCTACCATACTACCATACTGGGTTGGAGAGCACCTCTTGGCCCAACTAAGAATATTTTAGAATTATAGAGGCTAAATCCCTATAATCCACCTAATAATTATTGATAATTAAATTAAAATCCTGAAAACCCTATTCCAAAACGAACTCACTTATCAACATAATTAACATTATTAAAAAATAATTACAGTTAAAAATATAATTAAAATTAAAATTATATAATATATATTTTGATAATAAGAATTCAATTTCGCATCAAATTACTTTACATCATGATGTTGTTTCATACAAAATCAATTTCTCTCACAATATAAGGTGAAACATCATATAATTTGTTAATTACAACTTCACTAAAAAAGAGGTTGTTAGAAATTGAGAGATGAGAGAGATTAAGAGAGAAATTGTGCACACAACACAAACCACACTCATTGTATTTTATTGATCTCAATGGTTACATATTTATAATTACAACTCACACATAAGAAAACAACTACTTCTAAATTGACGGCTAAAGGCTCATGATGACAACCTACAAATCACATGAACATGACATGGAAGTATTATTTCCAATAAAAATTTCAATTTTCATTTAATAAATATAAAAAATATATTGTTGAATTGAGGCTTGTGTGATCCATAATAGTTATAAGTAGAACTTTGGCATAAATCACATATAGAAAGACCTTTTTCAACGCGTTTCGAACCAGCTAGTGTGGTTCATCGTCAGGACAAGTTGAAGAAACAGCTTCGCATGTTAAATAGTCTGAGCAGAGCCTCCAACGACTATCTTGACCAACGGCTAATTCTAACCTAGGGACCAGAGTCAAAAAGTCAATTAGATAATTTCAAGGAAGTTGGTTAATATATATATAAAAAATTATGAAATAATTTTAGATGGTGTTTACGTTATTATTTAATTAAAAAGGTATAATTTAATATTATCAAATCCAAGAAGGACGCTTACGCTAATTTTATGTATGACAATAATAACTTGGAGGAAGTGTATTCTTACAAGTACCTAGGAATTGATATCCAATCACAAGGCTTCAACTGGAACCATAGCATTGAGAAAAGGATTAATGGGGGGTGGAAAGCTTATTTTTGTCTTGAAAATAATTGTAAAACAACAAACCTTGTAATGTGGGATAAAAAGAAGTTCCTCTTTGAAACTTTAGTCACTCCTGTTATCTTATATGGTTGTGAGGTTTGGGGTTGCAACATCTCCAAAGAATCATGAAGAAAGATTGAGCAAATCCAGAAGCGTTTTATAACTTATAACCTGAAAATTAAAGGTAATACGCCCTATCCTATTCTTCTTATAGAAGCAGGTCTTTCCCCTATTGAGAGCCTAGCTATGCTTAGGTTTCTGTTGTACAAGCACAAACTCAATAACATAGACGATCATAGACTTCCTAAGCTAGCTTTAAATTCCAGCCAAAACCACCTAAGGCTCAATCGAGGGTGACATAAAGACACAAGGGCCTGGTTAAACTACTAGGAGATCAACGAGAATGATGCATTGCAAAACATAAATAACATTAAAGATATTGTTACTTCTAAGTTCAAAGAAAAATTGTGATGTGAGAAATATTTAGCGACTAAAAGAAAATTAAGTTATTATAAGAAGGTCATCAACCCCACCCTAGAAGATCAAAAGTATCTCTCTATTTTAACTAGCTCAAAGAAGAAAATTAATATAGCAAAGATTAGAAAGAATTCTCATGAGCTCCATAGTGAAACAGGTCGTTGGGCAGTTCCTAAAACGCCATGGATGGAAAGGATCTACCATATATGTGAGAATAAGAGCATCGAGGATGAAAACCACTTCCTCTTAGAGTGCCCTGCGTACAACCAGATTAGATCTTAGTTTCACAATCTTTGTTACAATACTGACCTTCCTAGCCTTTTACAATGTCAAAATTATAGTGAGCTCGGGAGGCTTCTCTCCAAGCTTGTTGAGCATAGGAATACAATCTTAAATCAAAATAAATAATTTGTTTATTTAGGTCCGATAGATCATTGTTTGGTCTCAGCGGACGTTAACCATCATCATCATCATTAAAAATTGTAATTTTAAATAGAAATTAGTTAAATGGAAGAC
>APFE030705964.1:70981-109860 GCA_000404065.3 Pinus taeda
ATTTATATATATATATATATTAACCATCTTCCTTGAAATTATCTAATTGACTTTTGACTCGGGTCCCTTGGTCAAAATTAGCCGTTAGGTAAGATAGCCGTTGGAGGCTCTGCTCAGTCTATTTAACATGTGAAGCTGGATCTGTCTCTTCAACTAGTCCTGACGATGAACCACACTAGTTCACGAAAAGTCTTCTATATGTTAATTATGCAAGGTTTGCTATCTTATAATTAAAAAAATATATATTTTAAAATATTAAAATTATTATTAATTTTTAAAATAGAACTAAATAAAAAGATGTTATTTTAAATTTAATAATATAAATATTTTTTTAACTAAAGAATATAACATCAACCCTTTCAAATTATTAAAGTGTAACAAACCTATAATAAATTCCAAAAACAAAAAGAATCGACCCAATTGGATGAAAAGATTGAAGATATTTTTTGATAGCGACATGGCATGCCCCAATGATGATCATGAATACCATTTTTCATTGTTGTCTTTAATGAGGCAATTCACTTTTGTGTCTTATCGTTTCCTATCACTTTATATAAGTGGGCTTGTGGATGCCTCAACTTCATATATAACTAACTATTATCATTTTTTCAAAAGATTATTTAAATATATATATTTTAATAATAATAATAACATAATATTATAATTTTATAATAAAAATAATTTATGTTTTATATAATTTTAATTTTAATTTATATATTTAAATGTAATTTTTTTAATATTTTATAAATTATAATATATAAAAAATAATAAATGATTTGAAAATAATAAATTTATAAAATATAATTTAACAAGTAAGAGTAAGATTCAATTAATAATATTTGATTTAATGTTAAAGAATCTTCCATTTATAATTTCAATAAGATTAAGTAAATTTTTTCTATTTATAATTTTAACCACATTAAGTAAATTTCATCTAATTAAAAAGATTCTCCAATTTGTAAGGTCAATTAAACCAAACAAATGATAATAAACATAGTGAGGGACATAATGCAAATGACCTTGCACTTTCACTAACCGTATATTTAATTATAAACTAATTTTATTTTATTAAAAAGAATGTGCAATTTACAATGTTTCCAAAAATAATGTTGAGTAAAATTATAAGCGTGTTGTAGATAGTACTTATATTTAATTATATGTTATATCTAATAATGTTGAGTAAAATTATAAGCGTGTTGTAGATAGTACTTATATTTAATTATATGTTATATCTGCACGTAATGTAAAGTTATGTCAAATGATTATATGAATTTCATATTTATTATTGAGTCGAGAGGTTCATTCTACAGTCCAGTATGATATGTAAGGGGTGTCCATCCATCACCAAAGTTGAAATTCAGTTTATGTTAACCAAAATAAAATCTAAAACTAAAAAAAAAAAATAACTATACATAACATTTAAATAATATCAGCTCATAAAAAATTGCAAGCAATATGTGTAGATGCTTAGCTAGATGATTTCATGTCACTTTCTAACACCTTCTAATGCAACACTTTCATTTCCCAGAGTAGGCAACATTTTCTTTCTACTTTTAGAGTAATTTTCCCTTTACTAGTGGGTAGTTAGACTCCTTCTAGTCAATAGGAGACTAGTTTGAAAAACCTTAGTGGTTTATCGCCCTAGTTGAAAAGTGAAAAAAGTAGACCATTGCATCTATTGTGTATACAACACTGTCACCTCCAAGTTTGTACGGACCTCAGATTGATGAAGTAAAGTTGGTAGCCCTAGGAGTTGCAACATTCTTGCTGCAATACTGGAGCTCATCACTTTTTGGCGCCGTTACCGAGGAGTTGTCTAAGTAGATGTAATTTATGCTTTCCTTCTAGTTCCATTCAACAAATAGTTGCAATCTTTGCTTTCTTTCCAATTCTACAAGTAGTCCCATTCAACAAATAGTTGTAATCTTTGCTTCCTTTCCAATTCTGCAAGTAGTTCCATTCAACAAATAGTTGCAATCTTTTCTTTCTTTCCATTTGCAAGTAATTCTGAATTTAAAAAAAAAAAAAAAAAAAAAAAAAAAAAAAAAAAAAAAAAAAAAAAACCCACCTTGAAAAAAAGAAAATTCCTTTCATGCCTCTTAGGAGTAGAGACAACTTAGGAATTTTTTTGCCAAATACCCACACCGCATCTAACAGCCAACCTTCCCTCTTCTTTGGTGGTTGTGAACTATAGGACCCATTAGGCGAACAACCAGAGATCTTTGAGGAGCCTATTGGGGAAGAAGAAGAAGAGACCATTCCATCAACCTACACCATGGCTGAAAATAGAAATAGGATTGAAAATAGAGAAGGAGTTGAAAATAGAGTTGAGGGTGCTTTTCACATCAGAGAAACTAATGGAGATGATAGGATGAAAAACATAATCCCCTCTGTCCTTCTTCACTTCCATGGCTTAACCTCTAAGGACCCAAATACCTTTTTGTTTGAGTTTGTTGTCATGTGTAGAACTTATGATTATACCTCTGATGACCAGAAGTTGAAATTGTTTCCATCCACCCTCAAAGATGTAGCCTTGTGCTAGTTCATGGGTTTACCTGGGGACAACATCACCACTTGGGATCAAATGCAACAAGCATTCAACAATAAGTACATGGATTATTGCAGGTCCAAAGATACCAAAGAGGAAATTTTTAGAATAACCTTTGGACATGATGAGTCTTCGGAAGATTATGAGGAAAGGTTCAAACTCAGCTACAAAAGGGCTAGGTGCACTCTCAATCCTGAATCACTTAAGCTAGTCCTTCTTAGAGGGATCAAGAAGATCTCCTAGAAACCCTAAACATTTTTTCAAGAGGGGACATCTATCAGTTACCCTATGATGATATCAAGACAATTTTCAAAAATCATTCTAGGGCGGCCATAAAGAAGGGTAGGGCTAGTCAAGTTTGGACAGTTCATCCTCCTCCAACACATCCATAGAAGGTGAAATTGGGAACATGTTGGAAGACTTCAAGAGTGAAATGTTGCATACCCTTGCTCTGCAAATGGACATCATGCAGATCAAGAGGAAGCATGAGGAAGCAGAAAAAGCCTTAGCTGTCTTCTGCCCTAGATGCACTAGAATGCACCCTATAAATGAATGTCCATTGAATCTTATAGAGATCTACTCGGTCTATGAGGAGAACCACTCCACAGGCAAGTGCCCTTCTCTGCCTAGATTGAAAGATGTGTATCATGGAAATGAAGGGGTGACCGAACAACTCTGCTATATCAACCAAAGGAGGCCTCATGGACCTCGACCATACCAACAAGGCATGCAAGGGGCATCCTATTCATATTACAACCCTAACTAGAATGCACCCATTCCCCCTTGGTCTCTCCTACTCATACTTCATGGTCCACACCTTGTCCCTGGTCTTTTGCACTTCCATACCATTCCCAACTTTCCAATCAATCATTTCAGTCATATACTCCTCCACAACCTCAATGGAATGCACCATCCCAGGGTGGAGGCCCCCATACAACCAATCTCCAACCTTACTGCCTCCACCTCCATCTCAACCACAACTCCTTCACCCGGCTCCACCTAAGCAACCTCAGATGCCTGCTCCACCAAATCCAAACCTGAACAATAGAGAAGTATAATAGGTCTACAGTGGGGAAACATTTTACCATGCCTATGCTATGAAATTCAATAAATCAACCTCAGGTTTGGAAGAGTGATTCCAGATAATCAACCTCCATCCCCACTTGAGGAGCTTGAAGAGGAAAAGGAGGAGAGTGTTCCTCAAGCCAATCCACCTCCTTTTCCTGAGAGATTAATCCATCCTATCCAACACACCCCAGAAGAGACTGAGCTTCGAGGTGAATTGAAAAACTTGTGTGTTAAAATCCCGCTCCTTTAAGCTATCAAGGATGTCCCCATCTACAACAAGTTAATCAAGGAGAAATGCTTCAAACATCTTGGGAGGTGAAAGAAAGACACCCCTACCATTAATGTCATTGAAACACTGTCCGACTTAATGTTGGGGTAGGTGATTTTCCCGAAGTATCTAGATCCTGGAAGTCTTGTGGTAGATGTGCACATTGATGGTATCATTTCCCCCATACCTTGATCGATCTTGGGGTTGCCATCAATGTGATGACTAAGGAGACTATTCTTAAACTGAATCTCCAAGGATCATTAAGAAAGACCACAACAATCTTGCAGCTTGCAGACATGTCCACAATACCTCCTGAGGGAGTTGTTGAGGGTGTGATGGTCTCCATTCATTCCTGGGAATACCATGTTGACTTCTTAGTTCTCCAACCTAAGACCAAGTTCATGGTTATCCTCTCATCCTTGAAAGGCTATAGTTAGCCATTGTTGATGCTTACATAAGTTGTAGGGCTGGGAATATGACCATTAAAAATCAGAATTTGTCCAAACAATTGGTCTTGTACCCTCTTACTCAACCATCTCTGGAGCATGACTTACCTTTATGGTTAGAAGAGGAGGAGGAATATGAAGTCTACTCTTCCCCAATCTGTACCCTAGATGCTACTATAGGAGGAGGCCAACCTGATGAAGGCGGCCTGATTGAGCAAATCCTCCGGAATCAACCCCCCAACACCATGTCCCTTGAGGAGTCAGTGAAGAAAGATGAAGATAACCCTTGGAATGATTTGTGCCTACTAAGCTGACTCAAGTCCTACTCATGTCAAGATGATAGAATTTGGTCTAGAAATAACGTTGAAAATCAACCCCTCTCTCTGCACATTAGGAAGAGGAGTTACGTGAGATGCTAAGAAATCATATGGATGCCTTTGCCTGGAGTTATAAGGAAATGAAGGGAGTGGACCCTTCGATGTGTACTCACCACATTTACATCAAGGAAGGCTACAAGCCAGTGTGCCAACCTCAGAGGAGAATGAACCCAACCCTCAAGGATATAGTCAAAGAGGAATTGTATAGTCAAAGAGGAATTGTAGAAGTTGTAGGATGTAGAGTTCATTTACCCCATCTCAGATAGTGAGTGGGTGTCTCCGCTAGTTCTGGGTCCAAAGAAAAATGGGAAGTGGAGGATTTGTGTGGACTATAGAATAAAGCCTCAAAATAGAACCATTTCCCTCTACCTTTCATTGACCAAGTATTAGATGGTCTGGTAGGAAATAATTTCTTCTCTTTCTTGGATGGATTCAGTGGTTACAATCAGATCCAGATCAGCCCAGAGGACCAAGATAAAACCACTTTCACCTGTCCTTGGGGTACCTTTTCTTATAGGGTCCTTCCTTTTGGATTGTGCAATGTCCATGCCAATTTTCAGAGGGCAATCCTGAGCATCTTTGCAGAGCTAGTCCATGACTCTGTGGAAATTTATATGGATGATTTCACCCCCTATGGCTGTGATTTCTTAGAGGCTCTCTCTAACTTGGGAAAAGTATTAAACAAATTCATTGAAATGAACTTATCCCTTAGTCTTGAGAAGTGTGAGTTCTTGATGACTGCAGGGATTGTTCTAGGTCACTCAATATCCCAGGAAGGACTGCAAGTGGACCCAGATAAAATTGCTATCATAAAGAGGGTCCCTACTCCTCAGAAGCAAAGGGATGCCACAAGTTTCTTGGGTTTAGCTTGATACTATAGGAGATTCATAAAATACTTCAATAAAGCAGCCTCACCTTTGTTTGGACTATTTTCCAAGGACTCTTATGGTCAGAAAGCTGCCAAGAGGCCCTAGAAAACCTAAAGGACAAGTTGAATACTGCACCTATACTCTAAGGCCCAAATTGGGCTCTTCCTTTCCACATCCATGTTGATGCCTCAGACAAAGTTATAGGAGCATCTCTAGGCCAGGTAGATGACAAGTTACCTTATTCAATTTACTTCATAAGGAAAAAATATGTCCAAGTCTAAATTGAACTACACTGTGACTAAAAAATGAGCTCCTAGCTATTTTCCATTCCTTGAATAAATTTAGACATTTTATCACTGGTTACCAGACCTTTGTACATACAGACCATGTTTCTATTAAATATTTGATGAACAAGCCTGATGTGAATGCATGAATTATTAGATGGTTTCTTTTTTTGCAACGGTTTGATCTAACTATCATTGACAAGCCCGGTAGAGAAAATGTAGTTGCATATTTTTTGTCTAGACTGGCTTTGCCTACAGGTGAGGAAAGAATGGTTGATGATCAACTTCCAGATGAACATTTATTTGCTATTTCATTTCTCTCTATGTGGTTTTCTGACATAGCCAGCACTTAGTGGCTGCATAGTTCCCTCAAAATATTTAGAGCAAAATTATAAGGAAAGCACACCATTCCCTTGGATTGGGGGAAATATCTTCAAGATAGGCCTAGATCAAATTCTGAGAAGATGTGTGAGGGAGGAGGAATTTTTTAAATCCTTCTAGCCTGTGATGATGGGCCTTTTGGAGGTCACTTTACAGCCAAGAGGACAACCTTCAAGGTACGACAAGCTAGCTACTATTGGCTCACTCTCCACTAATATGCAAGAAGATATACCAACCAATGTGACTGGTGCCAAAGAATGGGGAAACCCACTCCCAGGGATGAAATACATTTGCAACCTCAAGTAACTTTTAAGCCATTTGAAAAGTGGGGCATGGATTTCATTGAGCCCATTGATCCACCATCAGGACAAAAAAGGTACATAATTGTGTGCACTCATTACTTGACAAAGTGGGTTGAAACCAAGGCTTTCAAGGTAGCCACAAAAGAGAAAGTGGTTGAGTTCTTGAGGGAGAATTCGTTTTACAAGTTTGGGTACCCTAAAGAGCTAGCCATTGATCAAGGCACTCAATTCACCTCACACTTGATTGAGAATTTGTTGAGCCAGCATACGATTAATCACAAGAAATCAACTCCTTATCACCCTCAGGCCAACGGACAAGTAGAGGTTACCAATAGAGAATTGGAAAGCATTCTCACAAACGTGGTGAGTAGCAACAGGAAATATTCAACTGACAAACTAGTGGAGGCCACTTGGGCCTATAATACAACTTGGAAGAAAACCACTGGCTTCACCCCTTATGATTTGGTCTATGGGAAGAAGGCTTTACTCTCCATTAAGTTTGAGTACAACACTTTAAGAATGGCAACATAGTTGGATTTGGATGTTACAAGGGCACAACAAGAGAGGTTTCTCTAGCTCAATGGGTTAGATGAATTCAAGATGTAGGCCCTCCTACACATAGAGGTGACTCAAGTAAAAATAAAGGTTTGGAATGATAAAAATATCAAAGACAAAGTTTTTCAAGAGGGTGATTGGGCTCTACTATATGACTCCAGGTTCAAGGATTTCAAAGGAAAATTGATGACTAGATGGGTCAGCCCATATGTGATAGAAAAGTGCCATGACAATGGGGCTATTCAGATAAGAACCATTGATGAAGAAGGTATTCCCTTTCTTGTCAATGGGTACAGATTGAAAGCCTACAAAAGACCTGTGTCAAAGGAAGAGTTTGTCAGTAGTATCAGTAAGGCATTGATGGTGATTGGAGGTGTCTCGGCTTCCACCTCATTGAATTCTTGAAGACTGTTTTAGTTTTAAAAAAATTGAAAAAAAAAGAGAAAAAAAAATAAGAGACCTAGGTGAAAACCTCCATGAGGCACCTAAGGCAAACTTTTGGGTTGAAAACCTCCTTGAGGCAGCCCAAGAGTGAAAAAAATGAAAACTAAAAGATCCCTGGGTGAAAACCTCCCTTGAGGCACCTAGGGCAGGAAAACAAGTTGAAAACCTCCTTCGAAGCGACTCGTGTGTCTTTCAAAAATAAATAAATAAATAAAAATGCTATGGCAGGGACCTCAAACCTACCCACTAATAAAAGTCTATGATTTTTGTAGGTTTTCAAGGCAACAAACGACACCCAGTTCAGAGGGAATAAAGATAAGAAACACCCCATTCTTCCTTCATTCATTTCATATCTTCCATGCCCACCATGTCTCGAGTATCCATTCTCATCTCCAAACATTAGAAAAAAAAAAAAAAAAAAAAAACAATTTGCAGACATTTTTCTTACTTCTACAGGATTTCCTGTAGTTACTACAGGTGTTTCCTGTAGTACTATAGGATGTCCTGAAAATCTACATGAATGGAATCCTAGTTGAGAAATAATGATGCAGGCCTATTCTAGGTTGAAAGAGGAGGCCATTGACCTCACCACATGTCAACCAACACCAATTCATGACCATGCCACCCTCTGTGTCCATCAAAGAAACAACAAAAAAAGAGAAAAACAAAGAAAAGTCCAAGGGCCATACCATCAGTGGCCTACCTCACCTACCACTCCATCTTCCCCATTTCGACCCCTTCCACTCCTACTTCAACACCTATTCCTCCTCCAATAAATTAAGAAAGAGACATCTACAGGAAACCCTATAGCAGCCTGTATTATGATAGTAGTAGTCTCCATGCTCCTCCTTCATAATCCATGCAAAGAAAGAGTATAAAAACCCCTGTAGCCACTGTGGAACCTATGAAGAGGCCAGCACCTGCACATCACAACAAAGAAGATAAACATATAAGTCAGGTGAAATAAACAAAACAAGAGAGAAAAAGAGAACATGTACTTGAACAAGAAGAAGCACAGTAGAGACACCCTCCAACATGCATCGACCAAGCAAAGGAAGCCACATGTATGGCACCTCATCCACACTCTTTCCTAAGTACGAATATTATAAAAGTGTAAGAATGTGAAAAGGTTCGTTTTATAAGTTGAAGGTGGCCACTTAACTTGGCCACCCTCAGTCAAAAAACAAAAAGTGAAGTTCTAGTCAGCAGGCCATGTGACAATATCACATCAAAGAAAATAAGTTGGAAAGGTGGTCGAGTTAAGTTGTATAGGAGTGCGTGACAATTACAAGAAAGTGTTGCATGATAACTAATGGTGGGCCAACAGTCCAAAAGGAGAAATCACGTACCCTGCCAGCCAGCACACCGCTGCAAGGAATTGGCCATAAATAGAAAAAATCCCTAACTTTCATGCACACATCGTTAATTTTGAGATTTAGAGAACTAGGACCACTTGGAGGAGCCATCGAAGAAGAAAGCTAGTCTCAACCATCCTACAATGAACACCTACAAGAAAAAAGAGAAACTACATGAAACAATGGGAAGTGTAAAAAAAAAAAAAACTCTACAAGGGGGTGCCTAGGGCCCAACTATTCAAGAATTCTCCTCAACCAGGGCATTACAGTGAAAGGTAGGTGGCCCATATCCTCTGTTTTTTGACTTGATAGCTAGAAAAGAGAAAAGGAAAAGAAATTTTCATTTTGTTTCCTAGTAATTACAGTGTGCATAGGGATAGAAATAATTGTGTGGGGATAAAGGAAGAATTGTAGTCATCACCATCCTAAACTCTAAACCCTCAGTCACCTTGGAAATATCTAAAGCTAAAGCCACCAAAATACCTACAGCCAGCTTGATAGAGAGAGAAAATGACAAGAGGTTTCAACATAAGGGAGCCCATAGAGCCTCAAGGGTTAGCTCAATGGGTTGAGTCCCCGTTGTTAAGTACTTCGCCAATTGGTAGGTCACATGGTCACTTCTCCTTGATGCCCTTAGGGTTAGGCCCTACTAGTCTGCCCAGAAGGCTTTAAAATATTCCCTTCGGGGTTGATCTGCCCAGATTTTCCTATGGGGAAAAAAATAAGGGAGCCCACAGGGACATCTAGAATACATCTCCATCCCCTTGTGGTAGAGATATTTAGGAGGCATCAATGGTTGGGATTCTTCGATCTTCTTAGAGGATATGATGATGATGTAGCTCAGGAATTTTCCAAGTCACTCACACCTTAGGCTAGAGTCAGTGCCATTTCTGTGGTGAGAGGATTGTCAGTAACAATTACCCCTGAAAGCATTAGAAGAATCACTACACTTCCTCTATGTTTACAATGGAGAAAAGAGGATAACGCTAGCAGCACTTATGCCAAGAAGAAATTTTCCTTGAGAGAGGAGGAGCCAATTGTGGACAAAAGTGGGATTAGAAGGGAGAGCATTCCCTATCCTTGGGATGAAGTAAGCTACCACATTATTAAGTATATTTCTTGTGAGGGAAGGCTCATTATAGTCTATGTTTACTAGTTTAGACTCCTCCATGAGATGAGATTTGGAGAATATTTACCCCTTAATAGAAGACTTAGTGTGCCTTACTTCTTGTTTCAGTCAATAATAAACATGAGCATAAAGGTATAGGAAGGAAACCATCAACAATTGACACATCATGGACTAATCTAGATCATACTAGAATATACCCTAAGCCAATTAAGAGTCCCTATTCTATGGTCCAAATTTAGGGACATGGACATGGAGGTTGTAATTGAAGAAATTGAGTATGAAGGAGACTCGACATATAGTGGTGAGGAGGAGGAAGAAGAAAATGAAGAAGAAGAGGAGGAACCTGAAGAAGAAGAAGAAGAACCTGAAGAAGACGAGGAGGAACCTGAAGAAGAAGAGGAAAAACTAGAGGAAGAAGAGGAGGCAAAGACAGATAAAACAGAGGGAGAAAAGAACAGTGGGGAAGAAGCATGGAAGGATGAGGCAAACCCTGAAACACACACCAAGGAAGGGGAGGAATCTCCAAGAGTGTCTCCTGAACCCACAGAGAAGGAGGGAGTTGTTGCCTTGACTGACCTAAGCACACCCATAAAGTCAACAGGAAAAAGGCAAAGGAAGACTCCCCTATATTTCAAAATAAGGAGGAGCACTAGGATAAAACAGGGGAGACCACATACACCTACAAGACTCCTATAATCATTGAAGACTCACCAAAGGACAAGAAAAACTAGTCTCCCTAGAAACAAAAGGTGAAGAGGGAACATCAGAACAGGTTTCCCCAAAGTCACAAATCACTTATGTTAGGAGGCCTATCACTAGGTCAGCCTCATCAAAGTGAATCAAAGAACCTTTGACCCCATTTCAAAAATGGAAAAGCCTCCTACAGGAAACACATACAATCCTATAGGAAAATTTGTCAGCACTATAGAAAACACAAAAAAAACAGCAGGAATGACAAAAAGGACAAAGGAAAGGCAAGGAAGCAACAACACAAGTACAAGGGGAGACAAATGCTCCAAAGACATTAAAGCGAGAATCCCAAGAGCTACAGGAACCTAGCCCACAACCCAATCTCAGCTCCTATTACAAGTTCATTGAGGGAGGTAGAGTAATACCACAAATTTTTTCCATCCCTCTCTTCTTTGAGCTTGAGAAGGAGACAGCAAGGACACATTGTTGGACGAAAATTGCTAAATCAAAGAATGTAGAGGATGTGGGCCATATGGAAGAGAATCCACTAGAGATGGGCAAAGAGTTGAGTGATATAAGAGATAGGGAAAGAATTATGAAATTTTAACTAGAGGCTGAAAACACATGGTTGAGGAGGCAGGTACAGGACAAAGAGAGCCAATTGGCCACTACAGAAAACCTCTCTATGGAGGCACTCCAGTGCAGGATGCCATCAAAATAATATGCCTTGTACCTAAAATATCAATGATTGAAATTTCAGATAAATACCCTAGCACAACGAGGAACTATGCCTTTCCAAGGCTATAGGTAGTTCATTGAGCTCTATGACCAAAGCACCCTGGAGGAGAGGGCCAAGATATCTGAATTCCACTTAGACAAATTGGCCTTAACAAAATTGAATGTGTGGGACCCCAATCCAAAGTTGGGGGATTTACAACTTCTAGCCTTGGCATCATGGATGAGTCATGAGGAGGCCAGGGCTAAGGAAGTAAAGAGGGTATTGGAAAGAGAAGAAAAAAAGCCTCTTTACATCAGTGTAGAACAGATCAATTCCATGGTTGTCATTAACACCCACAACCTCATCGCCAATGATCCGTAGCTTGCACCAAGATACCTAGCTATATAAGAGCAAGCAATAATTCATTTTAAGGACACTTTGAGATTGACAGGGGATGAAAGCCAGCAAGCATGCCAAAGGAGATGAGGCACCGTACCATATAGCATAAGGATCAGGGAGTATCATTCCCCTAAAAGAATGAGGGATGCACTAGAAATGACCCCACTATATAAGAAGGCACTGGAGAGACTCAAAATCAACTAAATTGGCTTGAAACTCAGCCCCCCATTGCTCTTAGGTATGGTAGAAGGAAGAGGAAAGAAAGGAGTGGGAGGAAATAGAGAAGAATGTAGGATTTTATCCACAAGAGGAGAATACATCAACAAAATCCTGGGATGTCAGAGAGGCCACAAGAGCAATGAAAGACATGGACATAGATTAAATTGCTCAGAGGATGAGCAACACCTTCAGTAGGGGAGTGATGATGAGGCTCATCAATAGGTAAATTAGATGGACCTTAATGCCACTCTCCAGCTTATTAAAATCAACTTTTCTCACATTTCTTTACATATTTTATTATCTTTTTCTTAGTGAGAAGGCTAAAGATGAGATGCTATGTCATGTGGCCTAATGTGCATTAATTGTAGGATTTAGAGCAATTCTGGCTAATTTAAGTGCATGAACTCGAAGTAGACAAGCAAGAGGGATTTTAGGAGATTGGATCTCCCTCATTAACTCCTCAATCACTCGAAGACTCCTCCACTAGATCTCATCAGCTCGGAGTTACAACCAGCCAAGCCCACCAAGGTCATTGACAACTAAGCCAGTGATAGTTGAAGACAAGTTAATCTCGAGTTGGAAGCCAAGCCTCCCTAATTTTAAGGAAGTTGTTGGTAGCTTCAGTTGTATAAATAAGAGGGCTTAGGGCCTCATTAGGGTTCGACTTTTTTGGTTGTATCCAAGAGGTATTTTTGTTGGATTATATGGGTTTGACCCAGGTTCTGAGGTGATTTAGCCAAACAAATCCCGGTACTATTGGCCCTTTCGGCATCAGTCCGCGGAGCGCGGACTGAGGTCTCTCCCGAAGTAGTATGGGAGGGTGCTAGAACCAAGTTTCCACACCCTGGGGATGTCTAATGAGCTTTTGGTAGTCCGCGGCATGACCTTGCGTGCACGTTGCTGCGCACATCTATTAGTCCCTTGCAAACTGTGATGCTGCCTTTGCGCAACCCTACTCGGGGTGCGATCCGTATTATACCCAAGTTCATTACTATTTAACATGTTATTACCTGATTACTTAACTTGTCTGTGTAAGACTAGTGATAATTAACAGTATATCCAACAATCATATAAGTGCGCACGATAAACAAAACAATATAAATGAATAGAATGCAATACACAAGCAGATGCATAGAATTTGGAATCAACTTCTCTTTATTATTCTTTGTTCAAGGTTACAGACTCGACACCGCCCTACGCACTCAACTGTAGGGGTCTGTGCACTCAGCTGCGGACTCTACTAGGCCTCTGCGCACTTAGCTGCAGAGCCTCTTCCTACTACTATGACCCAATATGCTGAGACTCTTCCTCTATACTCTATCTCTAATTTCGCTCATCCACTAACTATCTTTACAACTCAGAGCCTCACTCTATTTATACAATCCCATGGTCCGTGGACCATGGGTAGGTTGACATGACAATACATTACATTACAAAACTTAGGCTAGACAACCTTATGACTGAACCTATACTTCGCGCTCCGTGCCTGCAATTCATGGAGTCTTGCAATACATTTGACCAAAACCCGGGCTTTGAGCCCCAAAACATGTTGTGGGGGGGTCCAATGCCCAACAATTTTCGAGCTAAGATTTGTGACTGATAACTCTTATCTATTTTTGACATTTTGGTAAAAATGAAAAGCATTCCCTTGATCCAATACTGAGTTGACTTTGAGGGTTGAAGCTCTTGGGTTAGGGCCAAACCCTAGCAACAGAGGTTCCTCTTCCTATACATGTATGCTTAGACTACATTCATAGTTAGTTGCTGAAGTGATTTTGGTTTTGTTTAATCTGGAAGTATTTGGATGATTACTTATTTTTCTTCCATTTGTGGATAGATAGATCAGTGGTACAATAGTGGCAGTAAACAATTCAAAAAATCTTGTGGTAGTGGCCTTTGCCTCATCTCCCTTATGGGATCATGGTTTGAGGGTTCCATTCACCCAGCCCCAAAAACAAATTTATTGTTTGATCGTTGCATAACCTAGGGTTTGTTGTTGAATAGATCATTGTTTATAAATTTCTTAGAAGTACCTAAAATTGTCATTTTGGTCTTTTGAGTTTGTTATGGTTTAGAAGCACTTCCATTCATAAAATTATCCATTAGCTATTAATAACTACGATTTTCCTAATGCACCTCAATGTCGATTACTTATGTGGAACATCATATTTGACAAAATCCCCACGGGCAAAAACCTATTGAAAAGATCCTTTTACGACCCTTTCAGATGTCACCTCTGTTGTTGTGAAGAGGAGAGCACCGATCATCTCTTCATCCACTGCCCAGTCACTAGAACCTTCTGGCACAGTATATCTCTGCACATTCCCGGCCTCAAGGATTGGAACGGGACTAGCATCATGGAAGCTTGGAGCAATTGGATCAGAGACCACTCTGGCAAGCTCATAAACTTGCCCCTGCTTGTCTGCTGGGCTGTTTGGATAGCCCAAAACCAATCCATCTTTAATAATAGACCCCCTACCTGGCCCTCCATCTTGAGCCATACCATGGCTGACTACAATATCTTACTTGAGCCTGATAGATCTGCACCTACCCGCACTATCACTCCCCTTATCATCGACAAGTCTAAGCCTTGGGCCTTTTTCGATGGATCTGCTCAGGACACAGGATGCGGCGGGGGTGCAGTCTTATTTTTGAATGATTCTCACTACTTTAGGATCCAGATTAAACTTCCTAATGGTACCAATAATTTTTCTGAGCTCAGCACAGCCAAACATATCATATATTTTGCCATCCAAAAACAATGCAGACACCTTCAGTTATTTGGAGATTCTCAGATTGTTTGCAACTGGATCAACTCTGCTTCACATTGTTATACTTACTCTTTAAGAAATATTCTTGATGAGGCCAAATGACATATCACTTCTTTTGAATCCTTTGAATGTCGTCACATCTACAGGGAACAGAACACGGAAGCAGACCAACTGTCAAAAGAAGCAGCGCACAGTCGTCTAGAGCAATGGCAGATACAGGAAAAGAATGATGGAACTTACCATCAATATTATCACAGGCCTTACATAGATCTTAACAGAAATGGGTCATTGACCCATCCATAAAACAGATTTTGTAATTTGGCAT
Organism: Pinus taeda; assembly: GCA_000404065.3. Classification (NCBI taxonomy): domain Eukaryota; kingdom Viridiplantae; phylum Streptophyta; class Pinopsida; order Pinales; family Pinaceae; genus Pinus; species Pinus taeda. The sequence goes on from APFE030705964.1 coordinate 86,130, forward strand.
CTTTTTTGATATACTCTTTGTATAGTTCATGGCATCTATATACAGTGCTCTCTGCGTAGAGCAAATTTTGGTATTTAATTTTTGTATCTATAACAGTTAAGCCTCCCTGCGAGGAGATCCAGAACACTCAGGTTATTTTTTATGGTTATTGACTGGCCAGAGGCCACATATGAATATGCGATCCACATCTACAAAATGTAATATCTCCCTTATAATAGAAATTACGAATTTTTCCTTATGGGAAAAAAAACTATGATTTTCCTAAATTCAAATCATCTTTTCCACATATAAATGAAGTTGCACATAAATGAAGAAAATAATGTATGTTGTTGCAGGAGCTTCTGATCTGTAGGGAGACCTCATCTCGCCAGCCTCATCCAAGTCTTCTTCACCCACCCAGCAAAAGTCCAGCAAACCCTAATCTGAATTCTTGTTTTCTAGCAACGTGGACATTTTCCTTGAGCAAGTCCAACCATCTTGAAGCCTTGGACTGAGCCTTGGGTAGTGTGCACCTCCTTTGTGCCTTATTCCCCCCTCAGAAACCTTTCCCACACTTCATTCTACCTTTCCTACCTCCCTATAAGATTTCAGCCTATTTCCTGTAGTAAAACAAGGCATTCTGTAGTAGAACTAGGACATCCTGTAGTACTATAGGAAACCCTGCAGTAGCCTGTTTTAAGCCTGAATTGAGCAGAAATGGTCATTTGAGCTTAAGTTAGGCCTCCACTTGGCTTCCATACCCTCGACACCGTTCCAGACCTGTTTCCCCATACCCGTATCCCCTGTCAAAGAACAAATTGGTTAAGTTAACATTTGCATTCATAAAACTGAAAATCAAAAAGATTTTTTCTGCAATTTCTAGTTAGCTCATGCATGTAGCAGTCATAGTAGTTCTTAGATAAATTTCCATGCTCAGTTAGTCCAGATAACTAGATGTTATATGCAAGGTTAAGTTAGGTCTCTTTTGCAAGAAATACGTGTAGATGCTTAGCTAGATGATTTCATGTCACTTTCTAACACCTTCCAATGCAACACTTTCATTTCCCAGAGTAGACAACATTTCCTTTCCGCATTTAGAGTAATTTTCCCTTTGCTAGTAGCTAGTGAGACTCCTTCTAGTCAATAAAAGACTGGTTTGAAAAATCTTAGTGGTCTATCGCCCCACTTGAAAAGTGACAAGAGTATACCATTGCATCTACTGTGTATACAACACTGTCACCTCCACGTTTGTACGAACCCTGGGTTGATGAAGTAAAGTTGGAAGCCCTGGGAGTTGCAACATTCTTGCTGCAATACTGGAGCTCATCAGTAATCTTAATGCAAGGAGAAAAGAGAGATTACCAAACTCTTGACTTCTAAGCAATCTTAGTGCAAGGGGAAAGGAGAGATTTCTAAACTCTTTTATGTCAACATCTAGTTGAAGAAAATAAAGGTAGATTGCCTCTTTAGCACAATTAGTTGAGAGGCTTGTATTGAAAGTTAAATTTCACCCCCAGCAATATCCATTGGGATGGGTGAGTCAAGACATGGAGTTGAGGGTCATGTAGTTTATATTTGCAATTGATGTAATCTTTCTATATAAAGTAGTGGCAATTGTGATTTATTGGACGTATGAGGAGATATATTCTGAAGTCCTTGTCTTTATGTAAGAGATGATGTGTTTCCATAAAGGGTAAGATAATACCACTTGGTTAAAAATCGAAAATATTTTGCTATATATTCACATAAATTAGATCAAACTCTCATTGATAAGTGCACATTAAGAAAGAAGGTTAATCAATGCAAACAATAAGTTTGCATTGTTCTTAACCATGAATAAAAGAAGTAAAGATGACATCCTCGAAAGGATGGCATCACAAGTAAATGTAATAACTTTTCTTATCTTGATCTCTCAATCCATCTTCTAAATCTATTTTAATGACTATAATATACTTCCCAACTATGAATGATTCTGTTCTTGACACTCTAGTTCTAGTTCTAATTTAAATGAAAATTGAAATTAATATCTACAAATTTCTAATTCATACTTCTTCGAAGTTGTTATCATGATACAAAATTTGAAGATATCTTTTTTTAACTAAATTTATAGCAATTTTTTTTAAACAATATCATTAATTTATAAAAGAATAAGTTTAAAAAAATCTACCCATACTAATAACCATACATCTTTTTAAAACATTATTCAATTTTATCTATACATCTATAAAATGTTAATCAATTTTATTTTAACCTATTCTTTAAAACATTATTAATCTTACCAATTTAATTTAATTGTAAAAAAATTAAAATAAAATTTCATTTTTAATATTATAATTAACATCACTAACTTTCTAAATGTTTTTAGATATCCACATAATAGCATTCATGTAAAAATAAAATAGCCATGATTACCACCACACATGAGAAGACAGTTAGATGTGTTTATTTGTTGTACACATTGTGACAAAGAAGATATATGCTATCATGATCCCATTGTACACTTTGTGACAGTTAGATGTGTTTATTTGTTGTACACATGGTGACAAAGAAGATATATGCTATCATGATCCCATTGTACACTTTGTGACACTTAGATGTGTTTATTTGTCATCTCTTCTTCCCTAAAAGGGACATATCCCCACCATTATTTTCAAAGTGGAATACACCTATAGATGGTATCATAATCTTCATATGTGTTTATCGATAATTTATTATGATAAGAAAATTATTATTTCATACATTTCTCTATTATGCTTATCATTTTGGTTTAGAGTTTTGTATACTCAACACCTTCTTGATGGGTCATTCCAACTTCTATCATGATATTTTAAAACAGCATTATATTTTAAATGTTTTAAGGAAAAGTTTTACAAATATATACATTTAATAATAATAATGATAAAATATGTATTATTTATTATATAATATAATAAAAAATAAAAATTTATTTTAATAATATCTAAGTTATATTATCTATATATATATAATCAAATTTTATATTTAAATATTATTATATGTATTATAAAATCTTACATTTAATATTTATTTAGAATAAGTATATAATAACAATTAAGGTTATATTATTTTATTAATTAAATTATGAAAATGTATAATATAAAGATATAAAATTATTGGTTAATAATTTGTTAATTGGAATTTAGTTCAGGTGGGTAAAAATAATAAGATGTTAATCTCTATCTAGATTTAAATTTCACTTATGACATGTTTTTTTGAGTTAATTGTTTTTTTAGCTTTTCATGAGTTAATTGTTGATTCGCTTTATTACTTACGAAATAGAGGAACTAGAGGGTGAGACAAAAAGTAACATGTAAATAAAAATATTATATTGGGAAAATAAAATAACATAAAAATGAATAAAAACAATATATGATACATTAAAATATGAGCTATTTACAAATGAATTCAGTAAAATGTGCATAGGTCATTATCACCTACAAGTTAGACGGTGAGACAACTAGTTACATGTATGTTAAAATATTATATTAAAAAAGAAGATGGTTTAGAAATTAATAAAAATTAATATCCATCACATAAAAACATGAGCTATAAAGTCATTCACAAATAATTTTAGTAAAATATACATATTTTGAGTTGAAACCTCAGTGGTGGGGGTGGATAAGGGCCAAGATTTAGAGCTTGTTGTTGGGTGCATTTTTATAGTTATTTTTTTGTTAGCCTAAACTCTAAATGTGTCCTAACATATCCATCTTATACTTCATTTTGTCCATTTCATTATTACTTTGACTCTATAATTTGTGAAAAAAGTACCCAAAGTCATCCCCTTCTAGAATTTGAAGTTTTTATGAAAATTGTGCAATGATTAAAAATTTAACTAGGATATTTTATTTTTATTTTTATTTTATTTATTTATATTTATTTTTTTTCTTTTCGTAAATGCTCATTTGTTTTACTATATGTAAGATACATGGAAAAAATCCAAGACATGGGTTTTGTTCCTTTGGACCACTATACAAAAAAATACCTTTTTCCTCCTTGGAAATAATCTCGGATAACCCTGATCAAAGCTTGGTCAACACTGTTAATTTGGTGGAAAATCCTCTGATTTAAGCAAAAAGATCAACTTTGTTTTACATTTGAGGGGATTAAATAAGTTTAAAAGGCCCGAAAGGTAGGTATTCGATCCAATTAGTTCCTAAAAATATTATTTGACATTATGTCATGAGAAATCATAGCCTTGTTAGTTTTAAGAATTTGTATAAATGCACGAGGTGTGTAAGGACTTTGGGACAACTTTTGCATTTTGATGTTAGTTTTGGATAACTCTTGTATCAAACTTTTGAGATAAATATTGCAACTTGTGTGTTTTTCATCAATAAATGAAGTCAATTAAGTTGTTGTGGCATGTAGCCTTCACTTGGTGTGCTCGCTGATGCATGGAGGGCACCCACAACTGAAGCTCACACACTACATTTTGTTTATTGTTCTTTTTGTACACGCTGGAATAACATGTTTATATGTGTTCTTTCTATGTTTATACTCTTTAACTTTTAGTTTTTGTGTATTCTCACTTATCTTGTTCATACTAGTTGTTTCATGATATTATGCTTGTAGTTTATGTGTGAGCCCACTGCCATATTTTATAACATATTGTTTTCCATACCCTGTTTCATATTTATATTTATATTTCATGATTTTAGTTGATGTTCATAAGCTTTACTTATCATAGGATGACTATTGATTATGAGGATACACTAGTTGATAAGTTGAGCAAAGCACCGGGAGTGCCACTCACCACCTTTCATTGTGGAAAAAGTCTCGACTCTCTCATAAATTTTCACTAAGCATTGTATCAATAAGCACCATAGTTCCTTGCTTTCTTTGAATCATTATTCATTTCGTGCTTTCCTAGAATAAATCAATGACTTAGGCATACACCAATTGTTGGCAGCATGGGGTTAGCATTGATGTCAACAATTGAGTTAACTATGTGTTTGTTGGCATTATGGCTAATGTGTTGTCCTTGATGGCAACTGGATTGATGAAGATGTACTTGATGTCAACATTGTGATTGCATGATCTCATGCAAATGCTATAAACAAAGAAATGACGGTTTAGAGACTATCAAATAGATGATAAAGGTCAAGGTTGAGAAAGTATATGCGGATCCTATGAAGAGGGGTCGCATACATACGTGGTTCTTTTGAAGAAAAATTGCGTACAGAATCTGGTGACATTAGAGAAGAATGTTATGGGAAAAACCTGCATGGATTAAGAATACAGTTGGAAAAACCATGGGTTGGAGTCTGAAAATGTTATTTCATTTTTTTATTTTATTATATATATCTATATATATATATTATATATATATATATATATATTATATATATATATATATATATAATATTATATATATAGATATATTATATAATATGTAATTTTGTTTTGTTTTATTTTGACTGAGTCAAATTGTTAAACAATACATCTCTACCATACTGGGTTAGAGATCACTCTTGGCCCAACTAAGAATATTTAGAACTATTATTGTAGAGGCTATATCCCTATAATTCCACCTAATATTATTGATAATTAAATTAAAATTCTGAAAACCCTATTCCAAAACAAACACACTTATCAACATAATTAACTTTATTAAAAAATAATTACATTTAAAAATAAATTAAAATTAAAACTATATAATATATATTTTGATAATAAGAATTCAATTTCACATCAAATTACTTTACATCATGATGTTGTTTCATACAAATTCAGTTTCTCCTATAATATAAGGTGAAACATATTATAATTTGTTAATTACAACTTGGTTTAAGAAGAGGTTGTTAGAAATTGAGAGACGAGAAAGATTAAGAGAGTGATTGCTCACACAACACAAATCACACTCACTGTATTTTGTTGATCTCAATAGTTACATATTTATAGTATATAGATCACTGACTACAACACATCTAGATAGCTATTACAACTCACACATAAAAAAACAACTACTTCTAAATTAACACCTAGAGACTTAGGATGACAACCTACAAATCACATAACACATGGCATGAAAACATTATTTCTAATAAAAATTTTAATTTTAATTTTATAGATATAAAAAACATATTTAAAATATTATTTTTTAAATAAAATTTAAATAAGAAATGTATTTTAAATTTAATAATATAAATATTTTTTTTAATTAAAAAATATAACATCTAACACTTTAAAATTATTAAAGTGTAACAAACATAGAATAAATTCCAAAAACAATCCAATTGGATGAAAAGATGGAAGATATATTTTTAGATAGCGACATGGCATGCACCAATGATGATCATGATCATGATCACGTGACACACGTGTTCATTGTTATCTTTAATGAGGCAATTCACTTTTGTGTCTTATCGTTTCCTATCGCTTTTTATAAGGGGACGTGTGGATGACTCAACTTTATATATAACTAACTATTATAATTTTTTCAAAAGATTATTTAATATATATATATTTTAATAACAATAACTAAAATAAAATATAATATAATATATATGAGTAATTTTTTTAAATATTTTATAAACTATGATATATAAAATAATAATAAATAATTTAAAATATTAAATTTATAAAATATAATTTAATAAATAATAATAAATTCAATTAATAGTATTTGATTTAATGTTAAAGAATCTTCCATTTATAATTTCAACAAGATTAAGTAAATTTCATCTAGTTGAAAAGATTTTCCAATTTGTATGGTTAATTAAACAAAACAAATGATATTAAACATAGTGAACTGGATATAATGCAAATGACCTTGCACTTTCACTAAGTGTGTATTTAATCATAAACCAATTTTATTTTATTAAAAAGAATGCCCAATTTACAATGTTTCCAAAAGTAAAATTTCCTTAAAAGGATAAGCTTGTTGCATATAATATTTATATTTAATTATAGGTTACATTGGTATTTGTTGCATATAATATTTATATTTAATTATAGGTTATATTTGCATTTAATGTAAAGTTATGTTAAATGATTATATGAACTTTATATTTATTATTGAGTTGAGAGGTTCATTCTATAGTTTACTATGATATGTAAGGGAGTTTATGCGTCATTAAAGTTGAAATTTAGATCATATCAACCAAAATAAAATTTTTAAAAAATTGAAAAATAAAAAAATTAAATAACTATATAAAATATTTAAATAATATTAACTTATAAAAAAAAAATTACACATACAAAAATTAAATCCCTCTTAACTCATATTAAATCCGTATTTAAAATAAATCTTATTAAATCGATATTTAAAATAAATCTTATTTATATTTACCTTGATAACAGGCATACTTTCAAAATATATGATAAACAAAATCATAAATAAGCTTTTTAACAAAATCCTCCACTTTTTTAAAGTATATTCACATAATGCAAAGCTTTTGGGTTTGTTAGAGATAGTACTACCATAGTGCAAAGGGGCGTCAGCTATATAAAAGTGCAAAATTGTGTCAATCATATGAAGGCCATATACACTAGGTTTACTTTTAATGGTTTTTTTTAAATGTTTACTTTATTATTATTTTTTTCAAAAGATGATTACACTTACAATTTTATATTTGTATTTTGTTATGATTAGGAAATTTTCACTTAAAATTCATGTGTAATATTATTATTTTTATATTTTAAAAAAATGCTTAAAATTAGTGAAAGTGGATGTGGTGTTATTATGATTAAAATTAGTGAAAGTGGATGTGATGTTATTATTGGTAGTATTTATTTAAAATATATATAACAATTTTTTAAGATAATATAAATTAAAGGGTGAAAGTGTCTTTTTAATAAAGAGAAAAAAATTGGTAAGTGGGAAGGAATATTATTATGTCATGAAGAAAATTAATTAATTAATTTTGTTGGGGATTTGAGCTCGGGACAAATAATAATGTAAATATTATCAGTTTATATTAAAGTTTATTATTGGCCAATGAATACAATGCCTAAGACATCACCATTTTAGGGGACTCTCTCCTCATAATCTAGCATCTCGTTAGGAATACACTACCAACTGAGGACAACTTCTTGGAGCAAATTATGAATGGAGTTTGGAATAGGGTAAGGACTTTCTTCACAAAAGGCTAATACTATGTTCTCTGAATCCACAATGTGGAGGCCGACAAACTATTCAACAAAGGATGTACTATGAATCAAGGGGATCTCTCTATCAATGGGCACCCTAACACTCTCCAATCCCTCCAAAAAAAGGATTTTCCTTGATCCCAAAGATGACTATTATAAATGAAAAAATTGTTGGAAAATAGACCATTTCCCCATGACAAACATAGGTGTGATCAACCCAGCAATCCACTAGGATCATTCCACATCAAGTAAGAAGCCCAATCGATGTCAGATAATAGAACACTCAAGCATGGAGACATTTATCCCAAGCATTCTTTCTACACAAAAGGTGCCAAATCTGTGGGGGAATAAATTGATGGAAGAAAGACTCCAATGGCTTGACTATGGGATGGAAAATCAAGAAAGGAACAAACATGTTGTTGCAATAAGGCATGAATCTTGGAAGTTACTAGAGCAAAGAAGTCTTGTGTGATGGGAATCTCATTTCTCATAATGTCATGTAGCGATGAGTCTCAATTTTCTGGTTTATATCGATCTTCATTCCTTCTCAAGATGTTTGAGAGCCCATTTATATCGAAACCCCATATGCGATGGACACATCGAGGTGAGGATAGGACAAAGATCATGCACTCTATGTGATCTCTATTTGGTAAGTCACGACCACCTGGGGATGATCAATGTCATAGTAATAAAATATATACGGGCTTGCAATATCATAGAACTTGACATCCTAAGCACTCCATTATGGATTTTCTATCTAATTGGAGAGCCATCAAGGAATCCTCCCTATGAATTAACAGAGCTACTATAAATTCTGAGAGAGGAAAATAATGAGTTGAAGATTCAAGCAGCATAATGGAAGGTTGAAACTAGTGCATTGAGGTTACAACTTGCAAAATTGAAGACATGGGCATACAACTAGACCACACAATAGAAAGTCAGCCAAAGTTTCCTCTAGACAGATCCAAATGCATATGAACAAACTCTTCAATAAGAAGAAACTCAGGGTAATCAAGACAAAGAAATTTTAGTAAGTAGTTGCTATGTGCTTTTTTTATAAGCTATTGTTGGGACAATTTTGCAAGCTTTGTCCTTTCAAAATTCCTGATTTTGTCTTTGTCAAATATGTTATAGAGAGTAGTAAGCCGCATGAAGACATTGAAGCACATCCTATATTCTCAAGAGAAATCTATCAACATATTTCCTAGGTAGTCATTGTGACTATTGAGCATGTGTTATATTATTTCCATGACTAGTCCCATGAAAACAACAAGTGGGAGAATGGTTGGGTGGACCCAAGGATGGTGGGTGACCCACCCATGGTTTTTGTACATGGTTTTGAGCATGATGGTTTTTCCCATGGTATTTTGTAGATCCAACCAAGGGAACTAAAATCATGTTTTAATTCGGGGTTAATATATTAGGGTTTATGAATGCTTCGACATGTATATAATATATTATAACATTGAAAGGAATATAATGAAAAATCCATCTGGTTTTCCTAGTTTTTGGTTTTAAGAGAAAATATCGATGTATATTTTTATGTTCTCGCCATTGTATATTTTTCTGTTTTTAAGAATTCATTTGTAAGTAATTTCTATATAGGGTTAAAACTTACATTTGGTATCTGAGCAGTATTGACTTCAAGGATACACCTTTGTGGCTGAGGGGTTTGTTGCTCGAGCTTATGGTAGACCTTGTTATAGTGGGAGATTTGCGAGATCAATTCTTGCAGTGAAAGGATATGGTGAATAGTGGAAAGATAGAGATTGAAAAATTCAATGGATAAAGTTTTGAGATATGGAAGCTCAAGATGGAATATTTGTTGGTGGACAAATATCAATGGATTGTTGTAGATGCAGGTATAACACCAATAAGAGTGTCGACAGAAGACTAGGAAAATTTAGATCGGAAGGCAAAGAACAAAATATGATTATGTCTCTCATATTCAGTGTTGTTGAATGTATTAGGGGAAGTTACGACAAAGGATTTGTGGGACAAGTTAGGGACTTTATATCAATCTATGTCCTTGGTCAACAAACTATTCCTACGAAAAAAGTTGTATAACTCGAGGATGAAGGATGGAGACTCGGTGGTAGAGAGTCTAAACACCTTGAATCTTGTGGTGAGTTAGTTGTTAACTATTGATATTAAAATTTCATATGAATATAATTGTATCAGTCTATTGTGTTCTCTACTAGACTCGTGGGATAGTCTGGTTTTTTCCATAGGTAGTAATACAAATACCATGAAATAGTGATGCATTCCAGGTTCTGTAGCATTCATAACACCTACAAAATCTAGATTGTTGTTACAGAGCGCACAACCCAGGGATTGGAGTTTGGCTACTAAATTAATTAATTCAATAATTAAATCACGCAACACAAATAGGGAGCCATTTAAGTCTTCTCAGGAGAACATGTAAATGATTTAAATAATTTTATTTATTCAAAATTTGTTGCTACAGTTAAGAATGCATATTTGAGAGTGAAGTTCTTAGAGTACTTGAAATTCCTATGTTGTTAAAAAACAACACCATGCACAACAACAAGACACACTCACCAAATTTCATAGTAGCCAGTCGCGATCTCTAGAAATCGTGCAACAAATCAAGCCAACGCCAGTCATCCAACGACCAAATGTCCAAGAGACAAGAGGCAGAAGAAAAATCCTAAATGTAGAAGGAAAAGTCCCTTTTTTTTCCATTCCCTTGCAATTTATCCTCGTGCTATTGATCTATTTGTATTCCACTAAAGAAAATCACTTCCCAGGCTATCAACCTCTTCATTTTCCAAAACTAAACCGATTCACCTTGTCTTAGTATGCAGACAACCAAATTTTTAACTCACGTCTCATTCTCGCGGTGGATCTAGCAGGGTTTGTCTTGTAACAATGTAGCTAAACAACTGGCGATTTTGGACATGTCAATAACTCCACGTAGCAGGAGTATAAACATGAGATTTTAGGAGTCAACACTTGAGAGTAGTCATTGCTTCAATAAAAATGTAGCTACAGGAGTAGAAACAACTGCCAAGTGGGTGTATCAGCAACTAACATGATAGGTGTATCAATAAATTTAAAATATATGGGAGTAACAACACTTATTATAAACTCAACGGAAACTTGTTTTTGGTTGATGAGGATTTCTCGAGGCCAAGGATGCTCTTACATCAAATACCCTTAGTAAGAAAATATGATCTACCAGCTCATGTGGTATTTCCTCAAGAGACTAAAGCCCCTTGTAGGAATTCTAGCTCTTGCTTAATCACCCACAACACAAATTCAGATCCCTTATTTCTCCATTTGACCAAATACTCCAGATACTCCCAATGGTGAGCCTTCTTTCCAACCCTGGTGGCCAAAATTTCTTCCACTTCTTTGACAAGTTTGACTAGTAATTATTTCCTCCACTCAACAGGCGTACCTATCTATTCACTTATTTCTCCTTCATGAAACTCATATAGATTAGCTACATTGAATATAAGAGATATCCAAGTCTCTTGGTGGCTCCAACTTGTAGGCATTTTCATAATTTTTTTGAAGAATTTTGCATGGGCCTATTTTCTTTCTAGGTACCCCTAGGAAACATCTCTTTCCATAGATGTGCTATTATTAGATCTACTTCCATGAAAATATTTTATCTTCTTTTTGAATCTGCTTTCTCCTTGTACATGTCATTACGTTGTTGCAATCTTTTCTTCACATGTTTGTGTATCAGCTGAAAAATTGTCTGCAAAATCGCTTGCATCAACGCTCTTCCTTTCCTCAAAATCTGGCAACTATATCAGGTCCACAATACCCTTCAGTGACCTCCCATAAACAATCTAAAATAGACTCTTACCAGTGGATCTGTTCACCCAACCATTTTATGCAAACTCTGTCTGTGCCAAGACCATATCACACTGGTTAGGATTTTCACCACTCAATCTTCTTAGCAAGTTCTCAAGACTCATGTTCACCACTTCAGTTTGGCCATCTATCTGCGGATGGTAGGCTGAATTGTATAATAGTTAGGCTCTATCTTCTTCCACAATGTCCTCTAAAAGTGACCCATAAATCTCGTATCTCCGTCTGAAGTAATGGTTCTTTGAAACCCATGAAGTCTCACTACTTATTTGAAGAATAAAACAACCATTTCAATAGAATCACTTGTCCTCTTTCTAATTTGCGGTCCTCCTTTTTGATATCCTGTCACTCACCATGCATTTATCTTCTTCATTCACAGGCACATCCTCTTCCTACTCCTGGGGAAAAGTATGATATTCTTTTGGTGACTCTGATTCCATAATGACCTCAATATCAGGCAAGGCTTCTATAACTATTGTTTTCTCATGAGAAGAGGCATGCATAGTTCTAAGCAACCCTCTTGTTATTCTGCGAGGTGGTTATGGCACCACAACCTTATATGACATGTCCTTTTTATTTTTCTTCTTGTTTCTTACCCTCTTGAGGCCAATTAGTCTTAGACCCTGATTTGGACCCTCTAAACTTCACTGTAAATCTTTCCTTAGGTTGATCTTGAACATTAATAAGCTGCCTTATATTACGAGACTTATGTGATGTTAGAAACTCATCCTAGGTAGAACCCCTATTCTTCAGCTCTTCACTAACAAGTATCTTGATTAGTCCATAACGACAGATTTTGCACTCAGTGTGGGTTTCAAAACCCTTCTGAACCCCTCTAGCCATTTTGGCTAAACAATTTAGTAAGAAATATGGAAAATTGATAGCTTTCCCAGACTCAAAATGTAGAAGAATAAATATATGATATAAGAAGGTGATCGAGTACCTCCGCTCACAAGTGAGAAGTTTTTGTAATATAAGAAGTGAATTTCTCCACTTTTCAACAATTTGACTCCTCGACATTACTCTTTTCCAGTTAACTTTACACTCGGTCTCTTCCAAAAATCTATGCTAGGCTCCTTTTGTTATCTCTTCCTTCTTAAACCATTTCTATTCGGTAGATATTTATTATATGTCTTGTGAAATAAATTGTTCTGATAAACCAAATTTTAATGTACCAAAGGTAACAAATTTACCATCAAACCCCTACACAAATGCCTTAGTGATAGCATAGTAAAAACCGTTAAATTTGTACAGGAAAGGAAGCCATCCAACCTCCTGCAAAATAGGGAGACTAGATTCATATTCCATAATCCCTTCGACCTCTTTAACTGAAGATGGTTCCATCCTTACGGGCGCCATATTTCCTACAACACCAACAACGTAACCATAATACAAGGAAACCACCACCTATAATTTTTCAATCACGGTCCTGTAATACCACAATACCAAAAACCACTACTTTCAATCTTCACAATTACAACCTTGTGTTACCATAGCCAATATACCAATTCGAACTTAAAGTGTAGGAACGACCTTGTATTTCATGTATATATATATATATTACATGCAATGAATTAAGATGACACGCCCTTTCAATCTTGTATACTTGCACTGCTTCCCCATCTTCTAACCTTCATTATTATAAATAGATATTATGCTTCACAAGGTAGAGAGTTTAGTTAGAAATTACAGATTTTGGTAAAGTTTCCAAAATGGTGAGAAATTGATCATTGAAATATGTGCATGGATATTTTGAAAGGAATAATAATCATGAAGGTCATCCCCCAAGGTTTTGGGACCAGAAACAATATATGATGCGACTGTACCATATTGATACTGGAATATGGAAGCCAACCTTTATGATTACATTCTAATTCTATAAAATGCATAACATGGATAGGAAATTATTGCTTCATTATAATATAGGTTCCATAAACTATAATAAATTTTGACATGCCAAACATTTAGGTACCTTTAAAGATATTTTTACTAATACTAGTCATTATTTTTCTTTATTGATAATAAAGGTGATGGTACTAATTAAATTTTAGGATCAATGATTGTACATTAAACATTTAGACTTCATATAATCAGATCCTCATTTTGGCCTACATTATGTAAAAGAGTTCCCGCACTAGGAGCTTATTGCTGCACCAGAGGATTATTCTTGCACTTATGTCATTATTCTTGTACCCCTTAAAACTTGACATTGATTCTAGAACATAATAACTTAAATAAAACGTATCATGCTAGATTGAAAATAAAAATACAAAGCTAGGAGCCATTTTCTGCCAGGAACAGGTGTTGCCATGCTCAACTATAGATTTTATAGAGTTTTCAAAAAGATTTATCAGAGCTTGAGAGCATAGGGAATAAAGAAAAAGGGATAGGAATACTGTAAAAATAATGGGAGGGAATATTACTAGGGACATTTAGAAATAGAATAGAGTAATAAATATAATAGGGGGAAATGAGAATAGGGACGAGGAATTTTTTTTTAAGGGAACAAGTAATAAAATTATAAGAATAGGAAGGACATATATATTCAGGGAATAAAGAAGATTTTTGAAGGAACTTAGAAGAGGGAAAAGAAGAAAGATAAAATATCAAATCTTGAAATGATAATCTCTTTGTCAAATAATGTTGAGACTTGTGCAAAATAATTAAACTGTAGTGGGTTTTTTGTGCTACTTGGATGCAAATTAAGCATGTCACCTACCTTGAAATTAGATAAGGGTTGTGTTTCCACTGGTTCTTACTACTGCCACCAGAAATTCTTGTAGAAACTTGCTTCTTCTCAGAGGTTAGTCATGCATAAAAACTCAAGTAACTTCCCATTTTATTGGAAAGAAATAATCTTCTTGTGAGTGACTTGGTTTTCGAGAAGCTCTTACACAACTGCGCCAACAAGTTGGTTTTCACAGTTATGCATTTTTTCTTTTCTTTCTTATATATATATATATTAGAAAAGAAGCAACTCGAGAAATACTCATAGTAGGCTAGAAATCCGATTTTCCTACCATCTTCAAATCTTCTTGATGTTCAATATTCTTGATAAATTATTCCTTGGTAATGGGCTACTGGTATATCCTAAGTCTATGTCCATTTACCAGGAAAACAATCTCGTTCTCATCAATTGTTTTAATATCTGCAACTCCATTTTCAAAAATTCTAACCACTTAATAAGGCCCCAACCAGCGAGTTTGAAACTTCCCTTTAAATTTTTTGAATTTTGAACCAAAGCGAGGTACCCATTCATTTGGATGAAACTGTTTTCTCTTGATCAACCTATCATGCCACTTACTACGTTGCTGCTAAAGTAAAGTAGTCTGTTGAATAACATACATTCTCATTTCATCCAATTCATTTAATTGCAGGAGACATTATTGTTGTGCCTCAGAGAGATATAAACCCACCTGAACTATATTTCTATAGGTATTGATCTAAAAATAAATGGGTAACAGACTTGTTTCACATAGACTAGTTCATATGGATTGTGACCAACACTATTCCTCTAGGTAGTCCTATATGCCCACAAAGCCTTCGGTAATTTTTTTTCCCAATCCTTTTTGTTCATGTTAACTGTTTTAGTAAGGATTGTTTCATTAAATTTATTTGTGGATTCCACTTGACTATTGGCCTGTGGGTGATAAGGATATGAACTATTGTGGTGAATCCTGTACTATTCCATTATTCCTTTCAAGATTGAAAGAGAACTATGTTCAATTGTCAAAAGCTGTTTCCTTAGGCACACCAAACTCACAAAAAATTCTTCAAATAGAAAATCAATCATAGAATTTTTGGTAGCATATAAAATAACTTTTGCCTATACCCATTTAATAACAAAGTCAATTCAAACCTTAATATACCTTTTATTTAAATATGGAAGTGAAGTAGGTCCTATGATCCAGGTGGATGTTGGTGGCCACCCACCTATCCCATTTGGACCCCCGCAACTGTCTCTTTCAGTTTTTCAGTTTCCGTAATTGTAGCACAATTTACTATTTATTTATTTATTTATTTATTTATTTTATTTATTTATTTATTTATTTTTTTTCTCGGGTCTTGAACTTCCGGAGCCGTTTTGAGGCCCTAAATGACGTTTTTTGGGAAATCTGGGGGCAACATGGGTCCATGGACTGATGTTTCCCTTCCCAAAGTAGTATTTCTCGGATAGATCTTTCTAACGAGCTATCATATGCATCAAACGGAGATCGTATGCCAAAGTTACGACCCCGGGAAATTGATGTACCAATTTACCCAAAACGAGGCCCACAATTTGGCGTTTCATCTTCTAGGGTTAGGTTTTGGAATGTGAAGGGTTTTACATTGATTCTCAACAATAAATAGGCCTTCGAGCCTCATTGTAACAGAGTTCAGAATAGTTTAGAGGCATGTAGCCGCACATCTCTTCTCAGAGATAAGCTACCATCGCCCTAGCTAGTTTATTTCCATTTCTGGTTGTAAACATATTTCCGTATTTTCCATTAATGAAATGAAGTATTATTTCTGCTGCATCTCTTTATTTATGGTTATCGCATCTCTGTATTTATGGTTATCTCTGTAATCTATTGCGTTCCTGTTTAAATCTGGATCATCCTACAACATCAATTGCCCATTTTTCAAAGGGCTCAATCATCACCTATGGACATAAAGGCATCTCATCTACTTGTACCAGGTGACCCATTCGCTGACAACTGTCACACTTGCTGACATATATTTTGGCATCCTTAAAAAGAGATGGCCAAAAATAGCCTACTCTAAGCACTTTACAAGCTATCCTATTGTCAACAAAGTGGCCCCCACAAGGCTCATCATGGGCTGCTCTAAGAATGTCAAACACATCTTTCTCCCTCACACACCTACGAATAATCAAGTCAGAACTTGTATAAAAGAGTTCACCTTGGATCCGTGAATATGAAGCATTGTTTTTAATAATATTATGCTTTTCTCTAGTAGATAGGTGAGGAGGTGCCTTTCATGTCACAAGATAATGTTCTATGTCTGCAAAACATGGCAAGTTAGTTGACACAACAAATAAATGTTCATTAGGAAATGTATCATCTACAAGAATATTTTGACCAGGATTATATAATCTAGATAAAAAATCAACAACAACATTTTATCTCCCTATCCTATCAATGATTGTAACACTAAATTCCTCAGAGGAGATATGAAATGGAAGGGACCAATTAGGTCCCCTCAAGACTGGTGCCTTTATTAATTTCTCCTTCAAGTCCTCAAAGGTTTGTTGTCAAGCTTCAGTCGAAGAGAAATCACTATCCTTAGCCAACAAATGAAAGAGAGGAGAGATTATCATAGAAAAATTCTCAATGAATATTTGGTAGTAATCCGAATGAACCAAGAATCCCGTCACTTCCCTTTGTGCTTTTGGTATTGGTAGGTGTATGATAACATCTATTTTAGTTGGATATACCTGGGTATACTTGTCGAAAATAAGATGGCCAAGGACCACCCTTACTTTTCACATCAATCTACACTTTTTGTCACTCAAAGCAACGTGGGCCTCTTGGCACCTAACTAGCACTCTCACTAAATTTTGGAGGGATTGCTTAAATGAATTACCAAACATTGAAAAAACATCCATATAAATCTCCACACACTCGAGGTCAGCAAATATAGCCAAGAATACACTTTGAAAAGCACTCAGAATGAACCTCAAGGCTGTGAAGAGGCAATTTCGAGGTAACCATAGACCAAGCTTTCGATCTGGCATCTAGCCCTGCCAGACCAGAGAGGGCTCTCTCTTTGCTAACACAATGTGGCTCCAATAAGTGAATCTTAGGCTAGTTATGGAGTGTAGGGATTTGTTTGAAAGTTTGTTGGGTCGAAAACAACAAGAGAAAGGATCATTAGGCTATGGAGTTGATGCTAGTTTCTACCGGAAAACTTGGGGCAAAGTAAGTGCAATGTTCAGCCAGATAAAAGATTGCAAATGTGAGAAGAATAGGGGAGAAAGCCCGCTGCCTTGCAGGCACCAAACATGGGATGGATCTATAGTAGCAGCGTTAGACGAAAGAGAAACACAAGGTTACTCAACAGAGCATCTAACAGAGGATGGATTCTGCGAAGTCAACCATTACATCTAACAACAAAATCATTGGGAAAGGAGCATCACAAGTGGATGGATTCATAACACTTCTCTTAGATCATGTTGTAACAGAAAATAGTAGAAAAGACAAAATATGTAAGTGAATTTACGAGAAAAACATATTAAACATTAAACACCATGATGGATCCTAGGTCTAAAGGGCAGAATGCTCTATTAAAATAATATTCAAGGAAAATTACATAGTCCAAATGCCTCTTCCTCTTGCAAAAATCAAACCTCTACCTCTTCCAAAATCACCCTATATACCCTATTACATATTAATTATGATTTCCTACACATAGGAATCAAAATAATTAAAAAGAAAAAGAAAACCAAATATGTGGTACGGTTGAATTACATGAATTAATATAACTAAATAATCTAATTAAATCTCATCAAAAAGAACAATAGATTCGTTGCCACAACTTGAAATGCCTGCCAAAGTTGTTTGGAACCATCGTTGGAAATTTGGAATGTTTTAACAACTATTGATTTCAAGCCTACAAACTCTGCCACCGGTTCCTAGAAAGACTCGAATAATGCCACATCTCTTTCAAAAATTCGATTGACTACCAGAGGTCCTTTAATTTCCCTTGAAATCTCCTTATTATCGCCCTAAATCTCTACACAAGGAACGTATCCTCTTCCTTAATATCATCCCTGAGGATTTCCTTCACTAGTTCATTTTCTACGTACTGCTTAATTACTTTTACTAACCATGCACCATAATTTTGATCATAACCCATACTACCTAATAGTTCCACTCAACTATCAGTCACTTTAAGGGATATTTTTCTGTTTCTTAGCCTTTTTGTGAAAATGATCCAACTTTCAATTGGATTATACACTAGACCAGGAAAATTTTAAAATGATTGGCCCTACGCGCAACACTTGTTATCACTAAAAAAAATTCAAAGGAAAAGGGTAAGGTAAGGATAAGAAGCACTTGGCAAACTTAGGGTTAGCATACATCAGAGTTCTTTGAAAGCTCAAGCGAGGTAGTCCTCCATTTCAACTCAAGCAAGATAGTTAGCACTCAAGAAGAAGAATGTAGCCTTGAGGAAGTCAAAAAGAAATTGATGTTTGCTAATCTGTCTTGCTTATTTTATTGCAGGCACTGTCCAGGAAAGCTTTCAAGTAGTAGCATTCAAAATGAATAAAATGTCTTATCACTTAAAAAAAATCATATCTTCTAGTGAAGACTTCTTCCATTAGGATACATTTTTATTTATTAATTATTTTAAGTTAGTTAAGAATAAGATTTAATGTTATTATAATAATATATTTATCATAATTTCTATATATTATTTATTAAATTTAATCTATAATTATTTTTATAATAATAATTTTAAAATATTTTAATTAAATATATAGATTTATTTTGGAAAAAATGATTAGCCTCTAGTTTAAAAGTCATAGTAAAAGAGTTAAAAGGGAAACCGGTTTTAGGAGACGCCACTTAACTATTGGTCATCTTGCTACTCTTAGTATCATTGTCGAGGAATGTCGCAATAATAAAATTGATCTTTTATGTAGTTTTGTTGGCTTTAGAAAAGCTTTCGACATAATTCCTCATAATAAGCTATGGCAGAGACTTGAAGAGATAATGGTTCCCGAGTTCATGGTTGTTGTGACTAGACTATACGAAATTTTTTTTGCCAAGATTAAGACCACCAAGGGTCGGTCTAAAGAAATTATATGCAATATCAAAGTTAAGCAAGAGTGTCCCTTATCCCCTACCATTTTTGCATTTACATTGATAAGCTAGAAGAGTGTTTGGAAGTTGCAGGATGTGAGGGCCCCAAGCTCATTAATATGGTCATTACTCTTCTTCTTTATGTTGATGACATTGTTCTTTTAGCCAAAAGCCATGATGATCTCGACAAGCAGCATAGAATCCTCCATGATTACTGGTCCAACATGGGTACGATTGTTAATACTGACAAGACTAAAGTCGTGATAATTAAATCCAAAAAGATAAACTATGATAATTTTATTTACAATAACAATTACTTAGAAAAGGTTTATTCATACAAATATTTAGGATTTGACATTCATCACCAGCTTAACTAGAATTGTAACAATGAGAAGAGGATTATAGGAGGCTAGAAAGCTTAGTATGAGCTAGAAAATAATTATAAGTTGATTGATCTTTGGGTATGGAGTGAAAAGAGTTATGCTTTGAGACTCTCATCACTCTTATTATATTATATGGATTTCAAGCTTGGTGTTGTAGTATATGTAGAGAATCGTGGAGGAAGATCGATTTGATCCAAAAACAATTTATGACCTACAACCTCAAGATTAAAGGAAATACTCCCTACTCTATCTTCTTGATTGAATCTAGTTTTCCCCCATTGTAAGGATAGCTATGTTTAGGTATATGATGTGTGAGAAGAAGATTTACAACATGGAAGTTAAGATATTCCCCAAAATTGCTTCTAACTCTAGCAAAAACCCCCGCCTCTAGATCAAGCGAGGTTGGCATAAGGATACCCAATCTTGGCTCGACTGCTGGGGGATAAAGGAGGAGATCATCTTGGAGAATAAGGATAATATTAAAAATACTATCACTTCCAAATTTAAGGATAAGTTATGGGATGATAAGAAGTTAGAAGGAAAAAGTAAGATAAGATATTTTAAGGAGGTGATCAACCCCAACCTTGCTAACCAGAATTATTTTTCTATCTTAACCGGTGGTGCTAAGAATAAAATGAGTGTTGTGAAGATAAGAACTAATTATCATGAGCTTCGAAGTTAAACCGAGCATTGGTCTTCTCCAAAAACACCTTGGGATGAAAGAGTTTGCCAATTTGCGATACTAAGTGGGTTGGACATGAAAATCACTTTCTCTTGGATTCCCAAACTCTTACTCACATTCATCTCATTTCCAAAACCTTTGCCACACTACCAACCTTCTTGACTTGTTAAGTTAATAAAATTATAGTGATCTCGAAACACTTCCCTTCCTTATTTTTGATGATAAAAATAAAATATTAAAAATTTTCAATTAATCTCTTCCTTTCTTAAAGTCTAGTAAACCATATTAATCTTCGTAAATGTTAATCATAATCATATTAATAATATATATTTTATTATAAAATTATGTATCATCATTTGATTTACAATTAAATACTCTTTCATTCAAACCCATTCTTTTGAAGTTCATAAACTTATTATATAATTATATGTTGATTATACATAATTCATTTTGATAATTATTTTTAAACATTATTTAATTTAAAATTTATAAGCAATAATTCATATATATAAATTAAATAGATTTCATATAACTGAAAAGAATTTTCAATTTAGAGTGTAACTAAATTAATGATAAGTAAAGTCTCATACTTATTAAAAAAAATGTATATATAGTTTGTTAAAGAAAGTTTAATTTATAAGTTTTTAAAATTAGAATGTATGGTTAATGAAGTTTTATGTTTATTAGTTTTTGGTTGCTGTTTGATTGTTACCTAGTGCCCTTTTAAGGCAAGATACGTGGAAGACGTTGTGAACACGACTTGTCTCTGGAAGGCTTAAACCATACACAACTTGGCTAATCTTTTTGTTAATCTGATAAGGTCCATAAAACTTTGGTGCCAATTTGTTTTTTCCTTTCTGTTTTAAGGATATTGTTTGTATGGTTGGAGCTTAACAAATACCCATTCTCCAACTTCAAACTCTCTTTCGGTTCTGTTACGGTCTGCTTGTTGCGTCATACGGTTCCTTGCATTATTTAGATTTTCTTTTAATATTTGGACGATTTTCTGGGTTTCTTCTAGTTGATCTTTAACAGCAGGTAGATTTGTTTGGACAATAGCTAGATCTTTCCATTTCGGGGGTTCGTACCCATATAGAGCTTGAAATGGCGTCATTTTTGCTGATGTATGATAGGTGGAGTTATACCACCATTCAGCAAAGGGTAACCATTGAGCCCATTTATTTTGTTTTTTTTCTGTAGCAGTAGCAAAACGTAGGTAGGCCTCCAAACATTTATTGACAACTTCTGTTTGGCCGATCTGTTTGGCGGGTTGTAAGCGGAACTCATATTTAAGTAAGTTCCTACATGGTTGAACAATTCCTTCCAGAAATTACCTTTGAACTTGGCATCTCTATCACTTACAATGACTTTTGGAAAACCGTGCAACTTATATATATATTTTCAAAATATTTCAGCGATTTCTTTTGCCGAGTATGACTTCTTTATTGCCATAAAGTGAGCATATTTGGTGAGTCTGTCGACTACTACGAAAATCTTTTCCTTGCCTTCAGATACTGGTAATCCTACGCTAAAGTCCATTGAGATTTCTTCCCACTTCTGATTTGGAATGTTTAAGGGGTGAAGTAATCCCGGTGTCGTAATATTTTCACTTTTATTCCTTTGACATGTGTCACACTCTGCTACATACTTCTGAATTTCACGATTCATTCCCTTCAAAAAGAAGGATTGACGTGCATTGTAGTAAGTCTTAAAGAATCCTACGTGTCCAGCTGACGGTGAGTCATGTAATTCCTTGAGTATCTTAAACTTAAACTTGGAATTGTACTTAGATATATTCTTCCTTATACCATAGGATATCATTCTTCCACTCAAATTTTGAGTTATTGGGAAGGTTATTGATTATTGCTGTTACTTCTGGATCCTTGGCATACTCACTTCGAATTTCGTTAAGCCACTTAGGAACAACAACCGACATTGCAAGTAGTGTTGGTTCTTCATCTTTCCTGGATAAGGCATCGGCTACTACATTGTCTTTACCTCTTTTATGTAGTATTTCCAAGTCAAAAGTGACAATTTTTTCAATCCATTTTTGTTGTTCTTCGGAAAGCGTTTTTTGTTGAAGGATATGTTGGAGACTGTTATGGTCTGTTCGAATAGAAAACTTACTTCCCAAAAGATATTGCCTCCACTTAGCTAGTGCGTGCATGATAGCGAGCATTTCTTTGTTGTATGTGGATTTGAGGCACTCTCTTTTATTGAGCTTCCTACTTTCAAAAGCTATGGGATGTCCTTGTTGCATTAGTATTGCACCTATACCAAATCCAGAAGCATCACACTCAATTATAAATGGTTTAGAAAAATCTGGTGTTGCTAATACAGGAGCATTAGACATAATTTCTTTTAATTTTTCAAAACACCTTCCTGCTTCCTCATCCCATAGAAACGAATTCTTGTTTAAAAGATTTGTTAGAGGTGCAGTTATATGTGCATAGTTTTTAATAAACCTTCGGTAATATCTTGTCAAACCTAAGAACCCTCTTAACTTGGATATATTAACAGGTTTGGTCCATTCTTTTATAGCTTTGATTTTGTTAGGGTCCACCTTTACACCTTCATGGGATATAATGTGTCCAAGGTATTCTACTTCTTCCTTTCCGAAGGTGCATTTGGATTTTTTTTGCGTAAAATTGGTGTTCTTTAAGTAGTGTAAGAACTTTATCCAAATGTTGCAAGTGCTCCTTCCAGGTTTTATTGTAAATTAGAATATCGTCAAAGAATACTAATACAAACTTCCTGAGATGTGGGCGAAATAATTCATTCATAGTTGCTTGAAACGTTGCTGGTGCATTGGTTAATCCAAACGGCATTACTTTAAATTCATAATGACCTTCATGTGTTCAAAATGCGGTTTTTGGTATGTCTTCTAATCTTATTCTAATTTGATAGTAACCTGATCTTAG
>APFE030705964.1:112561-145235 GCA_000404065.3 Pinus taeda
ACCTCCCCATTTGAATTTTATAAATTGTACTTGGTGGTTAGCGGCATAAGTACCTAAAGTTCGCAACCATTGGACACTTAAAACTACATCTATTCCTCCTAATGGTACTGTGAAAAATGAAGACTCTAAACTGAAGTCTTGAATTTGCAATTTAACCTTATGGCATTTCCCCACCTTTTCAATCCTCTTACCGTCCGCTGCCATTACCTTCATGTTTGGTAAAGGGAATGAAAAAATATTGAGTCTCTTGGCCATGGTTGCATCCAAAAAATTGTGTGTGCTACCAGAGTCAATGAGAACCACCACGTTGTTCTTCTTTATGTGTCCTTTTTAATTTTAGCAGTCTAAGTTGTGAATATACCTGTCATAGCCTGATAATGACACTTGCGGCATACTTTCGTCATCTAGTTCTGGTGAGAAATTTTGGGGCATCTTCTGTTTCTCAATATCAGACTCTTCAATGTTTGAATCATGGTTGCCTTCACCAAATTTCATATAGTTCTTTTGGTTCCTTTCCTTTAACACACCTATGTTTGGGATCCCACTTTTCACCACAGCGCTTGCATTTACCCTCCTTTATCCTTTGCACTTCCAAATTAGATTTTTCATCTTCACGACGATGCGGTGGAACATATCTTGTATTTTTTGCGTCTGCATACTGAGGTGTTCTTCGTCTTGCATATGTTTTTTTGGCTTTTGACCAAAATATTTGTTCGAATTTCTTTTCAGCTGTTTTTGCTTTCCGTCTTGCTACTTCTATTGATGAAATGTCATGCATCTCAAGTTCTACTTGTAAATGGGTTTTAAGTCCCGAGATGTATGACTGAATTAAACGAGATTCTGATAACCCAGGCACTCGAGTTACTAAGGTCTCCCATTCTTGAGTGTATTCATCCACACTTCCTTTTTGTTGTAATTTGATGAGTTTTGAAAAGAATTCTTCTTCCTTTACACCTTGGAATATTTTGAAGAATGCATCTTTAAATTTTCTCCAGCTAATGACGTGTGTTGTCTTTTTCCACCACATATACCAGTTATATGCTTCTCCCTCCATTTTCATGGATGCATGTCTGAGTTTTTCGTCATTGTCAGTGATCATATATCTCAAAGTATTCTTCTGCTTTATTTATCCATGCAACAGTGTTTTTTTCGTTCCCATCGAATTTAGGCATCTCAACCTTTACCCTCTTCTGGTATGTGGCTAACGGTTGAGCAAAAAAAGGTTGTTGATTATTAAGGGTATCCCAAAGTTGCTTGTTTGTAAAGGCAATGTTACTTGCTTCTTGGTGGGGTGCCGTTGATTTTCTTGGGGATTCAACCTTTTCATGAGAATTTGTTGACTTTGTTGAATCTGATGAGAGATGTTCTTGATTTTCTTCACCATCTTTTAATAGCTCTTCGGGTGTACAATTCGACTTTTTACACAGACTTGTCAGCATTGTTAAGACTTCTTTGAAGTTTACTCTTGTTTGGACATGTTGACTTTCCATCTTTATCTTTATTCGATTTGTTGTATCTTCAAGATTTTTGATTTTGTCCGCTTGCTCCCCAAGCTTGCCCTCGACTTCATTTAATCTTTTGCTGACCTCGTCGTGGTTGTTATTTATCTTTTGCTCTGCATCCAACAACCTTTTTTGAAAATCCGCCATTGTCATTGTCGACATTGAACGGGTTTGCGGAGGCGTGTATTTATTTGCCAGCTAAAATATTTTTCCTTCCCTTTTTTTTTTTTAATAATAAATTAAATTAATTTAATAATTTAATTTAATTAATTAAATATATATATATATATATATATATATATATATATATTTTTTTTTTTTTTTGAAGTTGGTGTTATAATATATATATATAAATATAAAATATAATATAGTGATAAAGTTATGTAATATATAATATATATTATAACATAAATGAAGTTAATGAATATAACTATATAATATACGTATATATAAATAAATTATATATAATATATGTTATATAATATATAAATATTTAATATAATTTAGTTATATATATAACATATACGTTGAAATGAAACGGCACAACCGGTTTAATTGAAACGTTACGCCGAGATCATTGGCCACGCTGATTCGAATCGAGGGTTTAATGATTTGATGTGGACGGCGTGCAGGGAACGACAGACAGGTAGAACGATGAGTGGAGAGGGCGGACAACCAGCGGCTGTGGACAGTAGCGGATTCGACGACAGTGGAAGGGATAACACAGCGAATGGGGGTGACGACAGCAACAGTTTTCTGGGCGGAAGGACTGCGGACAAGGGTGACGGAGGCAATAGTCTAGATGGACAATGGACAGGGATGACAGAGGCCGCACGTCGCTTTAACAAACCCTTTTGATTTAAAAAAATATTGTATCGACTATCACCGTAATACAGAGCTGGCAGCACGTCGATTTAACGGAAGTCGTAACACAGCAGGCTGCACAAAAATACCGAGGCCCTTCCTGTCTGATGGGAAGGAACTAAGGACTGTTCGAACATGATAAGGAGGTGATGGTGAAAGGATATGCCACGAACACGACGAAATAACGGGCGAAGTGGATTGACGGATGATGGTGGTTGGGGCAGTGCGGCTTAGAGGCAGAGAAACGGATTACTGTTGGGGATCAAGTGATTGGTGGGAAAAAAAAACGGTTAACGACAAAGAGGGGTGGTAGAGACAGGGACGAGTGAGGGCGGAAGAATGGTACGATAGTTTGAGCAGCGGATGGACGTAGCGCAGTGGTGGCTCTGATACCAATGGAACAGAAAATGCTAGAATGCAGAATAAATATATAAATATTTTATTAAAAGATATGAAAATTACAGATGATGAGATTACAATTGCGGGAGCCTGGCTTATATACCGCCAGGAACACCCTTTGGGAAAGGGCATGATCTTATGATCGTGCCCTTTCATCTAATTTAACTAATTTTTAATAATAACCTAATCTAACTAATTTTTACATAACATTCTGCAAAAAACATGTGTCTCAAATTTTCAGGAGTCACTCCCTCATGTATATAACAAGGAGTAATCTTAATGAATAAACATAGTTGATTTGAGGAGTTACCTCTTGGCCTAAAATGGTATCAAAGCCAACTCTATTTTTGGCTTCCTGCTCTTGTATCTCCTTCATGCCTCTATTCTGCATTTTTGTAGACTGACATATCCCTTCCAAATTTTGTGCATTCTATTCTAACTATTGAAGAATCGATTTTTCGCATTGAAGCATTTATTTACCTCCTTTGAAGACTGGAGCGAGTTGCTACATTGAATGGTGTGCTGCCCAAAAGTGTTGTGGTTGGCACATTGAGGCTGAAGGTGGTGTGGATGAAGGTGTGTTGCGTGGAGGTGTTGTGATGCGGTTTTTGCCTCGAAGTGTTGTGATATTACTCCATTCAATGTTGTACATATGTTTAATGTTTCCCATTGAACTACGTTGAATGTTGTGGTATTTTAATACGTTAAATTATATTTCATCATTGTATATGTTTGGAATTCAATGTGAAGGCTGCTCTTACCACTGTCCCCTGGCCACTCTTAATATATGTTACTCTTATCCACTGGCCCCTCTTAATATATGTTACTTATGTCTAAACGCTTGTGTTTAAACGCCCCTCCCGTACAATTTTGATCCATGAAAGCTTGAAATCATTGTTTGGTGATATGCTGCCATACCATCATACTCCACACTACTTTTTGATAATTGTGGTATAATATTATGAACTTTTCAGTTATCAACACTACCATACCACGCCCATACCAATCCAACTCCCGGTTTTTTACTATGCGTTGAATAATATAAATTTGTTGCCTCCCCAGTCTCGGTATCATACCTCCCTCTCATATGATGTCATATGTGTTTAATTTTGGGTTCTTTCAATGCTTTCATATGCGTTTAATATGTTATTGTGAGCATACTATATATAACATGTCCTTACAGTTTTAAAGATAATGTGTATTGCAGTTTTAATATATAACGTTTATGCGTTGTATTACTGATTTTTTTCTGACAGTCATAACCATGCGGCCCAAACCCGCCTCCCTCATATAAGCCCTCCATCATACTATCCCTCTCCTCATATAATACCTCTACTTTATATATGTCATAATTGTAATTTTTTACAAAATTACCATCAGAAGTGCATTTCTTACCAACAAAAGTATTTTTACAGTACACAGATTCTAAAATTCATTCGTTGATATCTATTGTGGGAGTGGTTTTCACCAACAAATAGAACTATCTAGAATGGTCGCAGAAGATCAAACATGCTCTCATTTTTAATGAGCTATGGAAAGGAGTTTGTGTTGGAAAAGGAGACAATAAACCAGCAAAGCCTACCCCAAACAAGAAATTCGTCATTTGGGAAAACAAGAACAACAAGGGTTATGCCTTGATTGCAACATACATAAACGAAGAGATGAATCACCATATTTCACCATTTTCAAATGCTTTTTAATCCTTACAAAAATTGAAGGAACTCTATGACTCACACTCTGCGCTTGAAGTTGTCCAACTGATAATTAAATTGTTCAACCTTGAATTACAAAATGATGATCCTCTTGTTGTTGCATCAGAAGTAAAATCTATTATGCATGATATCAAAGTCACTAATATTGAACTAAACATTCCTCTCATAAATTTGTCAAGGCACTTTATCCCACTTATTCAAATTATCTTGAGTCATTTCAAGCAAATGGAAACCTCAAAGAAATTACCTTTGACTCCCTTTTGAATAAATTTGCTAAGAGAGAGAAAGATTTTGGAAAGAAGACAACTACTTAGTATTTTGAAGAAGTTATGTGTCTTGCACATAGAGAGAAGAATCTTGCTCAAGATTCTTCTAGAGGAAGAGGTGGCGAAGAGGAAGAAGAAATTTCAGAGGCTGGGGGGGTAGACACTCTCAAGGAAAAACAATTGATTTTCATTGCATAAGTTGCAATACAGATGGATCACATGCATCCACATGCAAGTTTCCTTAGGACAGAATTGAGCAGGAAATAAATCAACCCAAAGGTAAAACCAATGACAAAGAGAAAGGTAAAGCACCTGAATCCACTCACTATGTTGTGGCACATTGTAATATTGAGTAAATCAAGACTTGTTTCATGCTTCACTTGCTTCTTGGAAAAATGATTGGTTGCTTGATTCAGGAGAAACTTGCCACGTGACTTTTAGAAAAGATTTTTTTGAAGAATTTACTGACAATGTTGATGGAGCAGTATACTTTGTAGACAAATCAAAACTCAATCCATTAGGGTTTGGCACAATCAGGTTCAAATTGCCTGGTCTTCTAGACTTTCTTCTACATAATGTTTTATATCTCCCACAGTTGAGGAGAAACTTGTTTTCCTTGGTCCACATCTACCAACAAGGACACTCCATTCATATTTTTGATGGCAAGGTTGAGGTGATAAAAGCATCAGATCACTCACTTTTCATGGCGGGGATAGAAGAAGAAAGGCTTCTCAAGCTACAAGGTACCTCTGCTTGTGCACACAATTTATCATACAATTCTCATTATGATGAAGGTACATTTCCATCAAGACTATTATGGCATGATAGATTTGGACACTTGAACTATGACAACCTTCACTTGTTGAAGAAAAATGGTGTTACTACTTTACCTACAATTCCCAGGAAACTTAAGCAATGTGATGCTTGCATTATAGGAAAGCATAACAAACAGTCTTTTCATGATTCACATTCCAGATCACATAGAAAACTTGAACTCATTCATTCAGATTTATGTGGTCCAATGCCTCTTCCTTCTACAAATGGAAATAAATATATGATGACATTTATTGATGACTACACCAAAATGTGTTGGGTTTATTTATTGAAGAACAAATCTGATGTTTTTCAAACATTCAATAACTTTCATACATTGATTGAAAATGATGCACATTCTCATATTGGATCTATTCGCACTGATAATGGAAAAGAATACACTTCAAATGAATTTGAAAACTATCTTCCCTAACATGGGATCAAACGTCAAACAATTATGCCTTATAATCCCCAACAGAACGGAGTAGTTGAAAGAATGAATAGGACAATCTTAAATATGGTACGTTCCATGATGTTTTTCAAGAATGTAAAATTGATGTTTTGGGCTGATGCAGTTCTATGTGGTGTATATGTAAAGAATAGATGTCCATCTAATACTATTAGAAACAAGATTTGTTATGAAATGTGGTATGGCCACATTCCTTCGGTAAAGCATCTCAGGGTCTTTGGTTCCACCTGTTATGCCTTGATACCAAAAGTACATAAAAATAAACTTGGTGCAAGGAGTCATAAGTGTATCTTCTTGGGGTATTCAAATACTTCTAAAGCATACCGTCTCTATGATGAAGTTAATAAAAAGTTTGTTGTATCTAGAGATGTAATATTTCTTGAATATTCCAAAGCTGACAATGTTGTTGAGCAACAACTTGTTCACTTGGATAGATTCGGAAATGAAAAATAATTTCAAGAATTTGATAATCAGATTCAACATCTTGAAGGGGGGATTCATATACTGGATCAATCTGTGAAATCTTCTTCTCAAGCACTCTCTCCCCCGCGTGAAACTCCAACCACTGATGATACTTTTAGTGGTGTGATTGATAAAATTGGGAGACTCAATCTTGATTCAATCCCAACTCAATCAACTAAGCAGCCTGGACCATCTCAAAAAGGTCCCCCAAAGTGGCTAACAAAGACACTTGAAAGTGTTCATCCTGATGAGGTTGGAAAGAAAGGAACAAGAAATTGAACCAGGAAAAATGGAGGTGATGTAGATGATTCTGATTACCTGTTGACATGGAAGTTTCTTATGATTGCAAACTAAAGTTTTCTACAGATTTTGAACCAACTTTCTTCAAAGAATACACTTCTCATGATGAATGGAAAGAAGTGATGCAAAAGGAGTATGACTCCTTGATAAAGAATGGCACTTGGAAGCTATTTGATCCTCCATTAGGAACCAAACCAATTCATTGCAAGTGAGTCTACAAGAAAAAGTATAAAGCTAGTGGCTCATTTGAAAAGCACAAATTGAGGCTTGTAGCAAAAGGTTTTTCAAATAAGGAAGGGGTTGATTATGAGGAGACTTTTGTGCCAACAGCAAAATGGGATACCATCCGAACAATCTTTGCCTTAGCAGCTCAGAAGGGTTGGAAAGCCCATCAAATGGATGTAAAACTACTTTCTTGAATGGATATATAAAAGAGAATGTTTTTATGTCCCAGCCTGAAGGCTTTGTTTTGAAAGGACATGAACATAAAGTATGCAAAATTGTGAAATCCTTATATGGCCTCAAGCAAGCACTATAAGCCTAGTATGAAAAGTTAACTGAGCATCTTCAAACATTATGATCTTGATGATGCAACTTTGTTTGTCAAGAAAGTTGGCAAAACAATTGTATATCTTGTGGTATATGTAGATGTTCTTTTAATGACAAGGAACAATGAGAGCTACATCGCATCCATAAAGAAGGAATTGAGGGAAGGTTTTCAAATGACTGACTTGGGCTATGTTCACT
Source organism: Pinus taeda (assembly GCA_000404065.3). Taxonomy (NCBI): domain Eukaryota; kingdom Viridiplantae; phylum Streptophyta; class Pinopsida; order Pinales; family Pinaceae; genus Pinus; species Pinus taeda. The sequence continues at coordinate 120,096 of APFE030705964.1, forward strand.
ACTGTCTTGGTATTGAAGTAACTCAACATCCGAAGCCTATATTCCTCCCTCAAAAGAAGTAAATTGGAGATTTGTTGAACATGTTTGGCATGGCTAAGTGCAATCCTTTGACTACTCCAATGGAACAAAACTTAAAGCTCACATCCATTGAAGGAAAAGAATTTGAGGATGAAACAAAGTATAGATAGCTTGTAGGAAGTCTCAACTACCTGACTACAACCAGACTAGAAATTTCGTTTGTTTTTGGAATCCTCTCCAGGTTTATGCAAAAGCCTTGTGAGGGACATTGGTATTTTTCAAAAAGAGTTATAAAGTACTTGAAGGGAACTCAAGACTTTCAACTCAAGTATACACAGGTAGGCCACTCCACCTTGATTGGATCCTTTGATTTAGACTTCGAAGGAGACAAAGAAACTAGGGTATCTACTTTTGGTTATGCTATGAGTCTTGGAGCAAGAGTTGTCTCCTAGAGATCATGTAAACAATCACTTCCAGCAAATTCCAAAACAAAGGCAGAATATGTTGCAGCATTTGAGGCAACAAAAGAAATTGTGTGCTCAAGGAAACTCTGGAAGATTTGCAAGTAAAACAAGTACATTCAACTCCACTCATGATTGACAACACCTCTGCAATAAAGTTGGCTAAGAACCTAAAGTTCCGTGATCAAATGAAGCACATCAATACAAAATACCATTTGATTTGACATCATGTTGAGGCCAAGACAATCCATCTACGTGATTGTTCCACTAATGAGAAGATTGCAGACATCTTCACCAAAGCGCTTGGAAGAGAAAATCTTGAAAGATTCAGAATGATGCTTGGACTCACCAACATCCCTTCAGATTAAGGGGGCGAATGTTGACACCTAATCATGGGGATTGGGTGAACACTTGTAAATAATGTAAATAGTAAATAATGGAAAATGAAAATTCATCAGGAGGTGAAACCAAAGAGTCACTCCCTCATGTATATAATAAGGAGTAATCTTAATTAATAAACATAGTTGATTTGAGGAGTTACCTCCTGGCCTGACAAAAATTCCATTTTTTATCCCAACAAATTTCTGAGTTCAAATATTTGATTATGAGTTGAAGATGAAATTTGCAGTCTGGAAGAGATCCTGGAGGCTAAAATCATGAGTGATATTATAACAAATTCATTAATAAACCATCATTGGAAAAATCATGCATAATAGTCTTCAATTTATTAAAAATAAAGGAGAATAAACATCACTAATCCACAAGAGCATGAATTATTATGAAATGGAATTATATGATAAATTATGATAAATGAAATCATAAAGAATGGTAGGAATGGATGAACTATATTTTAAGAAATGGTAATAATAATGACAAATTAGTGGCCCAACCTCTCCCCCAAACTGACCATGTTGCATGTCTTCATGCAATCCAACGTCTTTGTACTAGCCAAGTTATAATCAATCAAAATGCTCACCCCAACTCATGATATTTATGGAACATAAGAATTATTCCCCAAAAGCCTCTTCTAAATAGTGGTTTTTCAATTCTAGCAATGTTAGTGAAGATGTAAGAATTTTCACATTGACTTTCAACCATATGTATATGAAGTTGTAGCAAAATATAATACAAGTAACATAAAACTTCATTAACCATTTTTTCAGAAAATACAAACCATATTTTGTTGAAATTTTGCAGGCAATTTTTTATTATATCAATGCTTCTCTGCTTTAAAAACCAGAGCTAGATGATGCACAAATATTGAGATATAAACAAAATGGTCGCATATGATAATGTTTAATTTCTCAAAAAATATAAATCAGTTTTCCTGAAATTTCACAAGTTTTTTCCTATTACTTTAATGCTTCTCCGTACAAAAAAACAAAGCAATCTAATGAACATATTTCAAGATATCAACAAAATGGTTGTAGATGACAGTGCAGGATTTTTGCAATTTTACAAGCTAGTTTAGCTTGAAATTTTATGGGTTTGTGTATTTTAATTATACCACTTTGTTGTCCAAAAATCATAAGAATCCATTTCATAGTTTTCTGGAATGTATAAAAATGAAATTGTGTGCCTTAAATGAGGAAGAAAAGAGAAAACATCCATCATGCATAGCAAATCCTCTTCCAAACTCGGAAATTAGCATGTCCTCATGCTACACTAGAAAATAATTTGAAGTTCTTGCTACAATCATTGTTGAAATATCTGCTTGGTGTAAAACAACAAGGAATAGTGGAGGTTTTGAGAATGAGTAAGGATATCGATAAATGATAAAGAAAATTAATGGCATAGTCATGATAAATAGATTAATGAAAAGATACACTCCCCCGAACTGAAATATTTTGTCTTTTAAAAAAATGGGAAGTGGTGAAGAAGCGAAAATAATGGTTGAAAAATATGAGTGAATAATGCTTAGTTGTTTTTCATGACATTCTCCTAAACTTTTAATAAATCAGAAAATTATGTTATTTTACCTCAAGTTTTACCTCCATGAAAGTGTGGAATGACATGGATGGAATGATATTTGTTGAAGTTGATGTAGGTTGAGCTGGCGCTGAAAGTGATACGGAAGGTGGAAACCATGCAAAATAAAAGAAAGTAATCATAAAGTGTAGCATGATTTCCTTCCCACAAACTGATTAGTTGCCATGTCATCAAGGTTTATATAACACATCTCATGAGTAGCCTCAATCAGTAATTCATCACCTCAATTACCTCATTATATATAAAAGTGACATAATCATGTTATGAATGCCATGGGATAATAACGGATAAAAAGGGAATATAAAAGAGGGTAAAAAAATGAGAAAAAGATACATTCCCTATACCCATCACCTTTGGTTTCTGTGGGCACAAAAATGGTGATACGTGGGATGAATTAGTTATCTTAGTCTTTTGTTCTCAAGATTTGACCAATTACCTGGCGTTCAAAATCAAAATTAGGCCTCTTTACTCTACCCCAAAATAATAGTAGTGTTGTTAAGCTATGAATAAATGACGACTGAATAGGAAAAGCAATTCTCTTTGGTTAGACATATGAAACTTGTAGAGTAAAGCAACAATAGATTAGATGATACAAAATGTCAAATCTCAAATATCCTAAAAGTTTCATCCCTAACATGTAAAGTGAATATTTATAAATCAATAACAGATATAAACCATAACCATCATCATTTAAGAACTGATTAAATATTACCCTATGAACCATGAGTTCTAACAAACCTTATATTTGAAACAATAAGCTTTATTGGAAATTAGTTTTGAGAAAACAAGGTAACCAAGTATATCATAGTATTGAATTAACTTCTATACCATAGCCATGGCCACTGCTGCTAGCAGGTGTCCATAGCCTCGACAGGGATGCATTTTTAACCCATTGAGATGCCAGTGTCCCATCCATTAGAAATAAATACATAGTTACAAGAGAATTTCAATTTACTTAGATGTCCAGTGACCAGTAGTGGTAATGTCACTTTATTAGGACCTATGATCATGGTAGGTCTGCTCGTGATGAAACCTCCTATCCTTCAATTGACTAAGTTTCTTTAAAATTCAACTATGGTTATTGTTAATCAATAAAAGATTACTTAATAGATGGGGTGGTAGGTCGGCTCCTTAAGAGCTAGGGATGGCATAAAAAGTTTTGTAGTAATTATTTTCAACTTCGTTAATCTTGCTTCTAAAAAACTAATAAACTTCAAATGGTTGTTGATAAATATATTTTTCACTGTTAAGATTGGGGTTGAGGAACAATTCGTTAGATAGTGATGGAAAGGTTTAAGTACAATTTTGTGGTAATAATCATAAATTTTACAAGATCGGGACTTGACAAATTAAGCAAGTTGAAAATTGACATGGTGAAATCATATTTGCATAATTATTCTTTAAAAATAAGATTATATTTAAGAATAAAAATTTATAAATTGACTACCCAATCATTATGTCAAAGAGGACCTAGAACATTAAAAGTATTTACCATTCAACAAGGAGAAAAAAATAATCAGAAAGACCTACAAGTGTTGAATCAAAAATGTGAAAATGGGTGACCGTGACTTATGTAACAACAATTGTAATAGAGGAAACAATAGTTGTGACCTAGGAAACAATTATTTTAACTAAGGGAAAAACAACTGTGAGTCAGGAAACAATAGTTGTGATTGAGTGAAAAACAATTGTGACTTTGGAAACAACATTTGTGACTAAGGGAACAACAACTGTGAATAAGGAAACAATAGTTGCGGCCAAGGAAACAATAATTACGATTAAGGGAACAACAACTGCGACCAAGGAAACATCAACCGCAACTAAGGGAACAACAATTGTGACTAAGGGAACAACAATCGTGACCAAGGAAACAATAGTTGTGGCTAAGGGAGCAGCAACCATGACCAAGGGAACAACATACGTGACTAAGGGAATAGCAACCGTGACCAAGGGAATAACAATTGTGACTAAGGGAACAACAACCGTGACCAAGGAAACAATAGTTGTGGCTAAGGGCACAGCAACCACGACCAAGGGAACAATGGTTGTGACTAAGTGAACAACAATCGCGACCAAGGGAACTACAGTTGTGACTAATAGAACAACAGTTATGGCTTAAGGGAACAACAAATGTGACTCAGGAAACAACAGTTGTGACTGAGGAAACAACAACTAGGTAGAAACAATTATGGTTCGAGATTTATTTATCCAGCAGTACCATTGTTTCATGTTACAAACTCGAAACTACCCATACCATTTTAAGCTTATAGGCATGAAGTATCAAGTATGATTGTGGCAACCCCTCCCAAAATCTAACTCAATGGGCGATCCTAGCAAGGTGCCATGGAGAACGATTAGTCATCCAACAGTGATAGTCACTTTACAAAATAATGAGGAATTAAGAGTAAATCATTCAATACAAGACTTACCATAAGAATGTTTAATATTAGATATGAGGCAACCATATACTTGATAAGGCATGGAGAACAAATGGATAGATGTGGAGCAACAACATAAAACTTAAGAACATTCTTCTTTTATTTTGATGAAGGAACAAAAACTATGAATTTGAAAGAAACAACACTTGAAACATAAAAGCATAAGAGAAATTAGAAAAGAAACAAGACTTTATTGAAAATAAATAAATAACTTAAGTTACAACATCTATGATTTCGGGTGCAACAATGTTGTTTCCTAAGGGAACCTCAATCTGTTTCCAGGGACAACAAACTATCAATGGTGAATGAATGGAAAAAAAATATCTTTTGGAAAAATTCTTTGGTGGCAATGACTTGGGTCTTCAAATGGAAATAAATTCTTCATTTCTCCTGTTATGAATTTTTCTAGTAAAGAAAAAGTCTCCATGTTGTTCTTTTTTCTTATTGGTAGGTATTAGCGGGAAATTTGTAGCAAACTCTTATAAGACATTTTAGATCATGAAACCTAAAAAAAAACTAAACATAATATGATATTAAATTTCTTAGTATATGCTTGGAAAAAATTCCCTTATTTCATTAACATTGTCTTCATGAATCACTTTTCCATAAACGGGCCTCCTTTATTCTCCTCAGACCTGCAAAAAATGAGCATCTACCTGCAATAAAACATAAAATAATGGAATAAGAGAGGTGCATGGCTATCTTAATCTAAGTAATATGAAAAAGATAACAAATAAAACAAATCCATGCAAATATAAAGCAAAATTTGTTTGTTACCTGTGGGAGAGCGATGATCGACCATAATAACCATCAATGTTTTAATCATAAATCCTTTGTTTTTCGTTCGATTTGAGTGATTCCAAATAAAAATGAAAAATAATTCAAAGAAATATCACAAATAGAAACAGGTTTTAAAAATTCCATGATATGATATGTCAAATTTACTTAGAAAAAATTGCATAACAGAGCAATTTTCAATTTCCTAATTTAAACCAACAATTGATATTTTAAGCATAACTTTTTTGTTTGATGACAGATTGAACTTATTCAAATTGGATATTAAATTATTTTCATCTATATATATATATAATATTATATATATATAATATATATATATATATATATATTATATATATATATATATATATATATCTCCAATAGAAACATGTTTTGGAGGCAATAATAATTGATGGGCCAAATACGCTAGTGAATAACCGGAAAAACAAAGTTTTAAGAATGTTGATTTACGATGAGCAGTCAATATTTTGGTCATAACTTTCTCATGCAATATCTAAATAGAGTGAATCAAATTTCATTATAAACTAGATTCATAGGGAAATATACCATAGAAACATAGTTGCAAGATATAGTTACTTAGACCTCCAAAAACGAATTGTCCCAACTGTGTCCTTGATTAAAATTGAGTTGCCTAATAAAAATTGAATGATTAAAATTGGGTAAGAAATTAGACATAAAGGGATCCTTAATATAAAAAAATTATTTGAAAATATTCCCATTTTGTCCCTCAAAACATGATTGTCTCGACTATTTTTTCATAATTTGATCAAGCCCGCAAGTCATAAAATATGATAAACAATTTATTTTTTCCAAATTGTTGATCAAAATGGATATGAGTGTTTGTAGAAATATTATTTTCAATATAATACATCTACATACATAAATAATTTCAAATATGTATCACCGATGTTAATTTTCACAGTGTGTTACAACAAAAACAACTATTTTTACATATAAAGTAATTACTTATTTATTTCCTTCTTTATTCTATTGTCTACACTATCCTACTGTACTTTGAAAAATAAAATATTATTACGTATAAGAGTACTTACAGTGGAGTCATTTTCGAAATAAGGCATCAAGTATATACATACGTGAATTTGAAAAATGCATGTGAGACCAGGGTAAGAGAGACCAACTTCTCTATTAAGGATGGTGCCAAGAATCGCTGAAGTATGGAGTGATGCTGCAAAAAAATGATGGGGTGAAACCAGTCTTCAATATATTCATTTCTTTCTTGATTTCCCATAGTTTTCATATCATGCAGTGCTTAAGTTTTTAATGTTTTATTGATCTCAACAACATGTTGATGCAAACTAGAAGAAACCTCATTTTCTTACATAACTTCTACAATTTTTGGATTTGAAACCTTCCCAATCTCAATATAAGTTTTCAGCAATGGTGCATGTGAGATAGAATGGGTGGGAAGGGTGGGTAAATTTTGTAGTTCAACATTGTAAGCATGTTGCTCTAGTTTATTACTGTGAGGGTGTGGAATGGATTGAGCATGAAATTGTGTAAGGCATGGAGGACTTTGATGATGTAGCTCATTGGGTTGCATGGATCCTTTTGATAGGAAAGCAAGATGTTGTTGAAGATCTGGTGAAGAATATGGATAATGTGTTTGTGCTACAAGGTGAGGGAGAGTAGTCATGTAATCATAACATGAGCCATGCCAAAATTATGGACAATATTGGCAGGGGTTATACTAAGATTGGTATGGCTTCCCTAATATAGGAGTAATCCATGATGGATAATGTAAGTAGGAAAATGGAGAGAGAGTGTTTTGAACCATACATGTAGGCCATAGTTTCCATGGTTATGAAATTGTTTCATCTTCTCCATCTATTTGATATGCTAATTCCATCCTAGATAAGAAAGAGCCGCTATCTATGAGATGTTTCTTTTGACACTAAGGGAACACTTCTTCAAATTCTTCTTTATTTTTCTTAACATACAAAACACGCAATTGTGAATTTAGAGAGCTAATAAAATCAATTTTCAAATTTTCAAATAAATCATTGATTTCAACCCCTATATCTCTTGTTCTTGTAGCGGATTTAGAAAAAAAGAAAAAGAATGTTCTCTAGAATTATTACCACCCTTGGATATCCTCTTGAATAACTTATGCATAAATCACAAACATCATCATATGATAGCTAAAAAACATCACATTTTCCTATCATATTTAATAGTTCTAAAAATTCATCTTTAATTCCTTTGAGTAGGAGTGTTTTCAAGGCCTCTTTTGCCAAATGCTTATACTTTGATTTTTGAAGGTTGTATCAAAATTGCTCCACATATTCCTCCAAGATTTCATCTTCCCCTTGTATCATGCTGAAAATATATTCATTGGCCTTGCAATAGTCTTGATACTTCTCCAAGAATGGATTCTTCATGTCCTCCCATGTTTGAATGCAGTTCCCACCAAGGCTCATGAACCATCACAGAGCTGCTCCTTTTAGAGTAAGAGGAAACACTTTCAACCTTTGATCATTAGTATAATAATCATATCCTCTACAAAGTACTTCAAACTCAAATAAGAATGTATATGGGTCTTCGCTTGCCAAACCATGAAAATTTGGTAGAGAAGATGGGGGAATGATGTGCATTTGTGTCACTCCTCCTAGATCTCTGATAGGAAAATCAAAAGAAGTAGTGTGTGTGCACCATTTATTCCCAAAATAGAAGATATTCTTCATGTGATACTTTTAGGTTCCTCCTTCAAATATTCTTTTCAATTGGTTAGTGGAATGGGTGGCGTTTACATCACCACTTAAGTGAATTAATAATAATAAGAATAATAATAAATCAAGTTCCTTCCTCTAATGTTCCTACTTTTAATCATGCATGCTATATGACCTAAGCCTGACCAATGAGGGTAGACCCATCATGGGTTCCCAAAGATGCGTGTGTAGGTTCTTACCTTCCACATTTAATATCCATCCCTCATGAAATCATGTATGCATCTACAATCAAATATTAGTGTGGTAGTGTTATTTAACTGCCTCCCCGACAAGGACGCCAAAATGTTGGGTAAATTAATTTCTTAATAAAAAATAACTAATCACCTAGACTTTAATTATCAACCCAAGTAACAAATTTTTGTTTCAAGGCAATCTAAAATTTATATGCAAACAACTACCAACAGCTAACATTGGTTCTATATGATTGTGTTATACACTATCAAGCTCATCCGACAAGAAATAAAATGTAAGACTTGAAAAACAATACTAAATTTAGAAAGCAGAAAGTAAATGACAGGAAAAGAATTATACTAATCACATGACTTGAATCAATACTAAATTAAAACACACCTTGAAGAAATGGAAATTTAACTTATTGCACGCAACATAATTCAAATGCTAATCTAGAGCAGCAAATTAAATGAAATCTAGAAATTGCAGGAAACAATAATTATATTCTAAGGGAACAAGAATGCAAATAATTACAAAGTAGTAAAAATCATTTAACGAATGGATCAACAAATGGAATGCTTCAAGAATAGTAAATGAGGAAATAACAAAGAAACTATGTAAGAAGTATTAAGTAACCACACTGAAACAACAAAATTATAACTAATCTACTAATAATTACATGACAATGCCTCAACTGGGAGGCAGGCCCAACCACCAGGAATCAGTTTGTCAAATAAAAGAAATCACGTAATAAATTGAATAATCCAAACCATGTTGCTCAACTTTGTATTAATGAAATTACAATGTATGGATTTGATCCTTCAATATCTTATTTTCTCTATATGTGTTATCTCCCTTTTCTCTCGGATTTGTGTCTTTTAAATACACAAACATCAAAGGGAAATTTACAACAAACGGATTACAAAATGATTTCCCTTACAATTTAGATTGATTAAACAATCTCAATAAGCAATATGAAATTCAAAATATCTTCCCATCAATATTCAGTTGGAAGTAAATCGAATTTGGAATTGCAATTGAGGCAATTTGGAAAATGGTCGCAACAGAAAATCTACGAAAATTGCCTTCGAAGAACATTTCGTTTCTCTCAATTTAAGCCAAATTTTAGAAAAATGCACATTCAAAAATTGATTTGGTTTGTTCTACACAAAACCCGTGTCTCAGATTTTCAGTGTTCATCTTCATTTGCCCGAAAATTATGTCCAACGCAAAAATTTCACTTTTTTTCCCAACGAATTTCTGAGTTGGAATATTTGATTATGAGCTAAAGATGAAATTTGCAATCTGAAAGAGATCTTGGAGGCTAAAATCATGAGTGTTGTTATAAAAAATTCATTAATAAACCATCATTGGTAAAATCATGCATAATAATCTTCAATTTATTAAAAATAAAGGACAATAAACATCGTTAATCCACAAGAGCATGAATTATTATGAAATGGAATTATATGATAAATTATGATAAATGAAATCATAAATAATAGTAGGAATGGATGAAATATATGTTAATAAATAGTAATAATAATGAAAAATTAGTGACCCAACACTTTTATATTCTCTATTTACATAGAATAATGATTTGTCGGGTTCCAATCTTGATTGTTGTATTCTAAAGGAAGTTCCTTTCTGCAAGCTTGACATGTGATAAGCATTGGTTCATTGAATGTTGTTGAAAGCTTGATCACTCAAGATATTGTTATTGAGGTTCAACAAAACACATTTGTTCCCCCCTAATTAATTACACTTAATACAAGAAACCAGTAACATAAAACGCATAATACCCATACTATAGACTAAGTACCACGCTAATTGGGAAATAAATAAGCTACAAGGATACGATAGGATTATAGTATCTGATACCCATATTAACCATTAGCCCCATGTTCTAACACAAGTAGTTCTATGGTTAGCAGCCTATTAATTGATGTAAAGCTTTTTATGGCTACGATAGGATTATAGCATCCAATAGCCATATTAACCATTAGGCCTATGCTCTAACACATGTAGTTATACAATTAGTAGACTATTAATTGATGGCAAGATTTAATAGCTTTAGTTAGTTTAGTCGCTTATTAATAGAAATTTATTTAAGTCCTATGGTTAGTTTTTCTTGTGTCTATTGTATAGCATAATATCATATACTTGAGCTCGGTGAGAAAGAATTATTGCTTACATATGGTTGGTGATTCTTTCTCTTGTGCGAAGCTTTCCACACAGTGAAGACTCCACACAAGAACAATGAACATGTGTTATTTTTATTGTGTCATATTTTTTGTATGAACTAATACATCATTCCCCACTAGTCCATGAATCACCATTACACCAAAAAGATATGACCCCTTTGCATTTGCGAGCACATCTATTATTATTACAAATCATATATGAGCACATAAAGTGTTCTAAAATTGCCCCATTAAGTGGATTGAAAGAAAGAACAACCACCACAAGGTGACCCAGTGTCATGATTGATTCTGGGAACAGGCCGGTGAATCGTGTATGATATAGAAACTACATCTTTAGATTCATTTGTCTCGATATATCGAGCATGGTTTCAGTGAGCCTATTGCCTTTTAGGCTCAAAATTCAGAGTTTGGTCAGCTCGTTGAGCATCCCTTCTGTGAATGTCTCGTTTAATTTTGAATACTACCTACCTAACTTATTATGAAAATGATATTTTAAGCATTTTGATGCAGTTCTTGGCTAAGTGTTTTTCACTGTCAATTTGACTACTTATCATCAAAAAGAAATAATATAATGTTGTACACTCTGAGCTTTGCGTCTACTCCAAGTGTGTAAATACTACAATTGAACATGTTCTTGTGCATATTGTAGAGGGTAGAACCGTTTCATTAATAGTTGTTTGAATTGTTCTCAGTTTGCAACTAGCAGTTCTTTGCTGGTGTAGCTTATATCCATTGACTTGCCAGGAAGCTTTATCTTCTCAATACGAACCTGCAACAAATTCTGGTAATGTATTAGTACACAAGAAATTTAATTAGTCACATACCTATGTTGCAGTTTATCCACCTCTAGGCTCACTTTAGCATTAGCTCTCCTAGACCTCGCAAATTTTGTATTCTTCCTCATTTCTATGTACTTCTTTTCTCGGCTTATCGGATCTTCCTTAAGCACGATCTTTGAATTGTCTTTCATGCCTACTAAGTTTAAGAAGTGCTTGTCATCCCTTTCTTTTCCTCTAAAGATAACCTTTTGATTTTGGTGGTTCTAATCCAGTCTCAGGAGCAAGTAGTTTTTTCAATTCACCTGCATAAATAATATCAGAACATTAAGTCACAAAGTTTATCATTCCCCCTTCCTCTTTCATCATGCAATACAGATACATTACAGAAAGTGAAAGACTCTTGAACGAAATAGGCCCCAATGTGGATTACGTCTAATAGTTCACAATTGGTAATTACTAAGTAACAATCAAAATTTCAAATCTGATATCGACCAATCATTTTATTTACACATGCAGCATAGGCCTGATAATCCTAGATGCCTAGACAGCAACTTGAGTAAATGAATAACTCAACCGCACTGAAGCAGTAAGGGTGATAAAAAGCAATCAAATATCTGGTCCATATGTACAAAAATTGGTGGAAAATACAAAGGCAATCCTCATGTGAGAAAAGTTAATATATCTGGTCCATCTGTACAAAAATTGGTGGAAAATACAAAGGCAATCCTCATGTGAGATAAGTTAACTCTATCAAGCATTCAATATGGTCTAGGCTAGACTTTTTTTTTTTCTCTGTCATTCTTATATTATTCTCTCATATCTTACAGGATAATAATGGAAAATGGACATTATTAAGGTTGTAGATCTTGATCTAAAAATATTCTTTGTCAATCTAAACTGAAGGTGATGAAAAAAAGGAAATGAACCCATTTTTCCTCTAAAATGAAAATACTTAAATAACAAATAATGCATCCAATCTATAGCTCAAGTCAAATGGGAAAATCCCTAAAGCTTATAATGCAAAACAGAGAATGAATCTAATATTTGATTCCTCTCAAATGGGTAATAGCACCCAAATAAGGCATGCAATGCATAATTACTCCAAGATTTGGAACTCCAAAAGCATTATGAATTGAAAAAACCAACATTCAAAGAGGGAGAAAAGCATGGAGGAACATACCAAATGTGGCCTACATGCTGAAAGAAACTTCACGCAAGGAAGAGCCATAGGTGATTCCTTATCCACAACGGGATATCTTATCTGAACCAACATCCCTCCATGCCTCACCTCCTAATCAATGGAATTTGCCACATCATTGGATGCACTCCCACTCATTGCCATTTCAGTGCATCATTATATAGTTGGATCGTTAACATGAGTGAAACAAGATTACTTCGAGGACCCATAACATTGTGCAAAGGAGCGTTGTGTGGTGATGGTTTTTGTTATGCAAAGTTTGAATCCACCTTCGCACTCCACGCACATTACCTTTGCATTAAGTTATTCCATTACATCAATTTCATATAATTTATTCAAAACTGGCACCACCACAAGGCTTCTGGTTTTTGCTTTCAAGTAATATAGTGCACAACATATATAATCTACCTCGCATGCTTTGGAAACCTTTCCAAAGTATACAATATTCTATTCGGAAAACTTTCCAAAGTATTCAATCTTCTCTCTAGAAAGAAAATAGAGGCTATCAAAGAGTTTGAACACCTCACCACTTGGTTGATGGAAAAAATATATTACAGTCACCGTTACATTGGTTTATGTAGTGAGTAACAATTCTTGGGATTAGTTTTTTGGTACTCGATAAATGTGAAATTGACCCCACACATTTCAACAACACAATGTGCGGAGGATGACATTGTGCGGAGTATGAACCATCTTCTGCACAATGTAGTGAGTGGGTTATAAGTTCACTTTCATTGTACAGAAGATGGTTCATATTTTGCACAATGTCATCCTCTGCACAACACACTTTTATTATCATTTTTTTCTTAATGATAAAACATGGATGGAATTGATTCAATTACCCACTAGTTGTGAGCAATATTGAGCCAATGGTACGTGGCATTAGAAGTTTTTATCAATAATTATCTCTTTCAAGCTTTCAATGATGAATGTGATTTTTGGAGATCACATCTGCATGAACTTGGATCGTTTGCGCACTTGTAAAAGCTCAGTACAAATCCAGCATGAAAACTATGTGAGCTTTTTGGAAGACATAAAATGCAAGAATGAGTATAAATGTGTAGCAACCAAAATAAAATGAAATGAAAAGAAATTCTATTTGTTGTGCACAAGTTCCCTTGAAGTAACTCCAAGAAAGAAACTTAGCATAAATTGTTTTCAAGAATTATGAAGTGTCCATTTGCAAAAAAAAAAATCAATTGTTTTGTTATTTTTATTTTTATTTTTGTTTTTTAATTTGCTTTTATTTTTTATTTTTTTTTTAACTAAAATAATTATTTATTAATAAATGAATCAAATATAAAAATGAAATTTACAACTAAAAATAAAAAATAAAACCTAAAATGATTAAACTAACTAAAACTAATATTTAAAACAAAAAACTCAAACAACATTAAATACAAATACTAAATATAAGAACTTTTATTAAAAGTAAATTAAAAATAAGATACGATTATTATTTATTTTGCAGATATTTATTCGATCCAAGAACCATGGCACCAATTTCACCTCCGCCAACATTCTCCTCTTCAATTTCAGTCTCTTCCTCTTTATTTTCGCTATCACCATGGGTCCAGAAACCGGAAACCATGTATGAAACTTGTTCCGAATGTCCGCTAAAAACTTCAAACTGAACGAAAGAAACCCCATAAAACTCTGATTTTGATCAGACGCCCCGCAGAAAATGACAGAGAGGTTTTACAAACTCGAACTAGTGTAGTGATTTTTCGAATCTCATGTCTCTGGAGATAATTCTTCAGAAATAGATGCGAAGGAGCTCCAAAGCCAGGCGATGTAATATATCTTATTTGCAACAAAATTCCCTGTAGAAACTAAGCATTGAATCCATTTTTTGATGTGGATCTTGTTCTCGAATTATCGGATTTCGCCTACCGCGTCGATGCCATGTATGACATTGATTTTCGCTACACGCCAGCTACCAGTCAGTGATATTTCTTCACTGTTGGGACGTGAATGCGTAGATTTTTTATATGGTTTGTAGCCATATCACTTCACCTAAATCGTCGATTGTTCAATGAACTCTGGAGCTGGAGATTGCGGTGGAGCGACATTGTCCCACGTCAAGATCAGTTCCAACATCTTCGCTATCGTATGGTTGCATTTTTGTTCATCCCAACCTTTGTCTTCCACGCCAAAGAGATATTCATGTGGTGGTTATGCATTGATGGAATCTTCAGAGAAATCACTCCAAAAAGAATCGATCTAGTATAGACGTTCCATAAGAATCTTGATCCTGCAATTACATTCCTTTTTATTTGCTAGCCAGGATTTTCCCCCTGCAACCAAAAGAAAATATGAATTAATAATATCAAAAATATACAAAAAGGGAATTAAAAATACATATTAGAGTCTATTAATGTGGATCCAAGGATTCCGTTTTACCGACCGTCTTTAGCTACGGTCTGCTCCTGTATCCTAGCGGTCCGGTCGGGTTCTTGGCTTTTACTCCGTTTTATTTGCAGTTTCGAGGTGTCCTCTGTTCCTAGAAGCAGTTGTCGACATGGACGACATTGATGCCGTGGACTATTCTAAAGACCCACTGGAGGGGGTATCCATCTGGCGCTCCTCATTTTCCGCGTCAGCTGGCTTATTTAGCTCTGGTTACTCTTTGGCACAATTGTTACGATCGCATCTTGTGGTCCTGCCAGACGACCCTCCTACCTGGCCAGTGCTGTCTACCCCCCCCCCGGCTTCCCCGGCTTCCCTGGGTTTTGTGTCCGACTGCCTAAACCCTAACCCTGGTTTAGCCCCCCTGGTATCAGGAGAACAGACCCGGCAGCTTACTCCTAAACTGGTAGCCGCGAGTACTGCCGGTATAAACCCACAGGTCTTTTTCGCTCCCCTTTCTGGCTGTTTTTTCGCCAGTGCTGTCCACCGCCCCCCCGGCTTCCCCGGCTTCCTTGGGTTTTGTGTCCGACTGCCTAAACCCTAACCCTGGTTTAGCCCCCCTGGTATCAGGAGAACAGACCCGGCAGCTTACTCCTAAACTGGTAGCCACGAGTACTGCTGGTATAAACCCACAGGTCTTTTTCGCTCCCCTTTCTGGCTGTTTTTTCGCCATCCCGCCTCTTGCCGGTACTTTACCTACCTCTCTTGGCAGTCTCTCCCCCTCCTCGTCAAACCCTAACCCTCCCCCTGATCATTCAAACCCTCTTCCGAGTCGGTCACAGCATCTGCCTCCTCCTCAGGGGGCTAAGAAAAAATACAAGTGTTTCAAATCAAAGGCGGACGATATCTTCCTGAGATTAGAAGAGGACATTCAGTGGGGAGAGACTATGGATTTCGCTGGCAGGGTCATGGTCAGCCACATCAGGGGCCGGAACAACACGGCCGCCCGTTTGAAGACCTAGGCGGTGGAGGTATGGGGTCACCATCTGGTGGAGATCCCCTTCGTGCAAACTTTTGTGAGAGAATGGTTCGCGTTGAGATTCGCTCATGCCGATCACACAAATTGGATCTTATCCTCCTACTGGCACTTTGAACATGCCCCGATACTTCTAAAGCGATGGACGCCTCTTTTTGATCCAGAGACTGAGCAAATTGGTGTAGGACCAGTGTGGCTTCGGCTTCTGGGTCTCCCATTACAATACTGGTTTGAAGATATCTTCAGGAGGATTGGCAACGCTATTGGCACTTACATGGAATACGACAAGTCCTATCTGTACACGGGTATGATGGCATATGCTCGTATACTAATAAACCTTGACACTCGAGGAGGCTTACAGGAGTTCATCACTATACAATGGAGGGATACCTCCCGCAAGTAGATCATTGACTACGAAGGCATCCCGTATCGCCGTCGCAGATGCCACAAAGTAGGGCATTTGTACAAGGACTGCCCTCTCTTGCATAAGAATAGGGGTACTGATCAAAGATTGGAGACTGAGAAGCCCTGTGGAGACTCTTCTCGGTGGGTTGAGAATAACATTGACAAAGATGCAGGGGCCCCTCGAGGATCATCTGATAAAGAGGCTTCTGATAAGTAACCTGCTAATACACCCTCGCCTCGTCCTCTTGCTTGCACCGGTCCAGCGAAGGAGATCATCTCGTCTTCAGGTATGTTATTTACATCTTCTGATCTCACTTCTCCTATATCTGGCTTTCCAAATGATTACGCATCTCATACATGCATGGGTACTTCCCCCCCTATTACTTCTTCCTTGGTCTCTTCGTCTGTCTTGAGAGCCCAGGGAGTCCGCACCCCTCCTCCCTTAGTTGCTCCCTCCCCCTTCCCCCTCCTATTATTGCCCCCAGCCTCCCATCCCTGAGCTCATCCTCCCATCCAACTCTCCCCTCTTCCTCCCCCCTTGTATCCCCCTGGTACCCTCTCCACTCCAGATCGAAGGATAGGGGTTTTGATGCTATTGGTCTGGACCCTGTGATTCCCCCTTCCTCCCTTAAATTGTCCAGGGGTCGCTTATCACAGCTCATTAAAGCCCGACACACTGTGGGTGAAGAAGTTGCCCTCGGGCGACAGCAAACCATTGTCAGGGCCCTTAGAGCTAGGAACGGCCCTCAGCCTCACCCTCCATGAAGTTCTTATCCTTTAACTGCAGAGGGTTTGCTAGCCCGCCCAAAAAGTTAGCTCTTAGGAGACTACTCACATCTTCCCAGTTGGACGTCATATTCTTACAAGAAACCCTATCCTTGGCCGATGCTCTTACTTCTTCTCTTAATATTTGGCTGCCGAACTGGACCTTCCACGCCTTGGACACGTCCGGGAGATCTGGAGGTATTGCTATAGGTTTCTGCAATAAGTCTATGGAACTCAGGAATTTATGGGGAGGCGGAGGTTTCATAGGCATGGACATTTTCGCCCGCGCACTTGAATCTGAGATCCATATTATGAATGTATATGGTCCATGCGTGGACAGGGCAACATTTTGGAGGTCCCTCCTCGACTCTGATCTCTTGCAGGCTGACAATATCATACTGGGAGGGGATTTAAATTTTTCGCTGGGATTCAGTGAATCCTGGGGTCATTTGGCTCAAGTTGATGGCCTCACTGACACTATCTCTACCTTACTTGAGCAGCATTAGTGGGTTGACATTCCATCCGCCAGGATACAGTATACTTGGTCTAACAACTGCAATGGTGACCACAACCTTGCAAGGAGACTAGACAGGTTTCTCATCAAAGAAGCTTTTATAAATTCTCATCCTCGTATAAGACAGTGGGTTGGTACTGGAGGTATCTCTGATCATCGGCCAATTTTTGGAATTGGCGGATACTAACCAGAGAATTAAAAGCCCCTTCAAGTTCAATGCCTCTTGGCTCAAGGATCCCTCTTATATACAACTGGTTTCCAATTTTTGGCAATCCAACCCTATTATGGATCGTGAGGATCATACTGTTGGCTTCATCAGGAAATTGACAGAACTTAAGAGGATGTCAAAAATCTGGGCACATCAAAAACGGAAAAATGTTGACAATTTTTTGAGGGAGGCAGAACTGGCCATTGCCTCATTTGAGGACAGATCTAATGACACCTTCCTATCACAGGAAAACAAAGACCTTTATACCTCCCTTGTCTCGAAGCGCTCCCAAATCCTGAAAGAAAGGGAGGAGAGATGGAGGCTCAGAAGCAGGGCAATTTGGCTTACCGAAGGAGATAACAATACTAAGTTCTTCCATAAATTTGCCAATGGAAGAAAAGCTATAAATACTATTTGGGAACTTCACAATAAACAGGGACAATCGGTAACTACACAGCAAGATTTGGCTAGATTAGCCAATGAGCACTTCTACAACATCTACAAGACGCCTAGAGATGTGAATATATTGGAAATCATGAGGGTTGCAGAACTATTTCCCAGGTTTGTACAGCAAGAAGACTCGGAGAATCTGATGATGGAAGTGACAAAGGAAGAACTGGAAGCAACTATAAAATGGTTCAAGAAAGATAAGAGCCCCGGCCCTGACGGATGGACCATCGAATTCTATATTGCGTTCTTTGATATCCTAGGGGATGATCTACTCAAGATTGTGGAGGACTGCAGAAGAAGGGGCAAATTATCCTCGGCAATCAAATCCACCTTCATTGCCCTTATCCCGAAATCAGATTTCCCTTCCTCTTTCAATGACTTCCATCCCATCTCTCTTCGCAACTGCCTGTATAAGATTATTGCAAAGATCAACGCAAATCGTCTGAAGCCAATCCTATCTAGACATATATCCTCAGAGCAGTTTGCTTTTCTTCAACATAGACAGATACATGAGATGATTGCCACTGCTCAGGAACTCCTACATACTATGCAGACGAAGAAGCAGAAAGGTATGATATTGAAGGTGGACCTCTCGAAGGCTTTCGATAGAGCATTGGATCTACATTAGACTACTATTGACCCACTTGGGTTTTCCTTATGTATATGTAAAGTGGATCATGTGCTGCATCAAGGATGTACCTTACAACGTTTTATTAAATGGGGAAGCCACATCTTTCTTCCTATCGAAGAGAGGACTCAGGCAGGGATGTCCTCTTTCCCCACTCCTATTTTTACTTATCATGGAAGGATTAAGTAGATTAATCATTGCTGCCCGTAATAGAAATCAATTGGTTGGCATAAATATATCAGAGAATTTTTACTTGACCCATCTATTGTTCGTTGATGACGTTCTCATTTTCTTAAATGGTAGCATTGGAGACACTACGGTCCTCCAAAATATTTTTAAACTCTTTCTACAGGCAACTGGAATGACTGTGAACGATGGGAAGTCCACGATTACCACTTTTGGATGCTCTCAGCATGAGACCATATTCACCTCTCAACGCTTCCCCTTCACCCCGCTAAATCTGGAAGATGGTCTAAAATATCTGGGATTCAAGCTCAAGCCCCTAGGTTACAGGATAGCAGATTGGACGTGGCTCATTGCTAAAGTGGAAAAGCGCCTATAGGTTTGGTACCATAAATACCTATCCCATGCTGGTAGACTCGTCCTTATTAAAGTTGTGATCGAGGCCACTCTTGTTTTCTGGATGACCCTAGCTTGGATACCGAAGGGTATTCTGAACAGGCTCCAAAGTATATGCTACAGGTTCTTATGGAAGGGCAATCAACCGGGTAGAATCTTCGCTTGGGTAAAATGGGACAAAATAGCTATACCTAAGAGATGGGGAGGATGGGGCATAAAAAGACTTGATCTATTTTCGAAAGCCTTGGCAGCAAAACTTGGTTGGCACCTTATCACTTCCAACAGTCTCTGGTCTCGGGTTTCTCAAGTGAAATACATCTGGCCCATGAATTTGATGGACTGGTTCAGATAGATACATGGAACCAACAATAACATCTCCAGTATTTGGAAGGCGGTTACGAATGCATTACCACTTCTTCGAGAAGGTATCACTTGGAGAATAAACGAAGGAAATGTTGTTCGTATTGGCACAGATCCATGGGTTGGCTATGGCAATGCACACATACTACCAACAGACTTGATTAGGTACCTTAACAGCAGGGGCATCACCCTCATTAAACACATTGGTGATAGGGATAATTCCACCTTTCTTCGGCAGGCGTGGAAATCAGCACAGGACTTGGACATCCCTGAACCTTGGTGACTAGACTGGCAGGAATATACCAAAGCGCTCACACAGGCACATATCCATTTGACAGATGAACCGGACAAGCTTATATGGGCTTTCGCTAAACACGGTACATACTCTCCAAAAGAGGGCTACATCAGACTTATGGAACATTACAAGCCTCAGTACATCAACTCGGCTTGGAGAATACTCTGGAAGCTTAAGGCAGCACCCCGTACCCGTCTACTGCTGTGGAACATACTGTTTGACAAGATCCCTGCAGGGTCTAATATAATGAAAAGGTCCTTTCATGGCCCTTTTTGGTGTCACTTGTGTTGCAATGACAAAGAGATTACTGATCATCTCTTCCTACATTGCCCATCCTCAAAAGATTTTTGGAATTGTATCTGTGCACATTATCCCTCCCTAAAAGCCTGGCAAGGGCACAACATTCTGAATGCCTAGAGTACCTGGTGTCAAAACCATTTTGGAAAAGCCAGGGACATACCCCTACTAGCCTGTTGGTCTATTTGGATTGCCAGAAACCTGTCTATTTTCAACCTCAAGGCCCCTCATTGGCTGACTATTCTGCTCCATACTATTGTTGATTTTGATCTTCCTCCTGAGGAGGACACCAACTCCCCTCCCCGCACCATTACACCTGAAACCATAGACAAATCAAAACCGTGGGCATATTTTGATGGATTTGCACAGGAGACAGGATGTGGTGGGGGAGCCATCCTTTATCTTAATGAATCTCACTGCTATAAGATACAAATCAATCTCGGTAGGGGCACAAATAATTATGTTGAACTCTGTACTGCTAAACATCTCATACACTTTGCTTTAGAACAGCACTGCAGTCACTTACAGTTATTTGGTGACCC
Source organism: Pinus taeda (assembly GCA_000404065.3). Taxonomy (NCBI): domain Eukaryota; kingdom Viridiplantae; phylum Streptophyta; class Pinopsida; order Pinales; family Pinaceae; genus Pinus; species Pinus taeda. The sequence continues at coordinate 141,327 of APFE030705964.1, forward strand.
CAAAATCGTTTGTAATTGGCTTAATAATGCATCTCATTGCAATGCATATTCTTTGAGGCATATACTTGAAGAAGCACAAAGATTGATATCCTCTTTTGATTCCTTTGTTTGTCGCCACATTTACAAGGAGCAAAACACGGGCTGATTCAGGAGGAAATTGATGGGTCCTACCATCAATACTATCACAGACCCTTTGTGGAACTTGGTCAAATGGGGCTATAAGCCTAAATACTTTTTGAACATATTGTATAAATTATGGTTTCTAGTAACCATTTCATTGGTTCATATATATTCTTTGGACTTACAGTTTTGGTATCCGGTATATAGTTTTTCTCTCTCTGCGAAAAGACAGCACAATTTTGGAGACACAATATCGTTGATAACAGACTCCCTGCATGGAGATACAACTGTTATGCTTTTATATCATTTTCTTGGACAGTCTTATGTATTATCTTGATAGGCAATCTTGCCCCAACATGCATATGCCTTGGCATCAACAAAATGTAATTTCCTATCTATCAATAGAAATTACGACTTTTTTCCACGGAAAAAATAAAATAAAAAATAAAAATAAATAAAAATAAATAATAATAATAAATAAAAATAATAAATAAATAAAATACAGAATAATAAATAATACAAATACAATACAAAATTAAAAATTAAAATTAAAAAATTAAATAAAAAATTAAAAAAAAAAAAATGTGGATCTAGGGACAATTGGTGTTGAAAAATTTGCAACAAGAAATTGTTAAGTTAGAATGTGCTAAAATAGACCTGCTAAAAATAGCATGTCTAAAAATAGCAGTTTGGCCAGTAAGGTCATTGGCCACATTGAGTGAGAGGTGAAACTGCTAAAAATAGAAAGTTCTAAAAATAGCATTTCTGGGTCCCTTCCTATTTTTAGCAGTCCCTAGTCTAACTATAGGAAGTAAAAACGAATTTGGTCTTACTAGCAGTTTAAAATATTATTTAATTAATCTCCATGAGTTAGTTAGTTATGGAAAATTAAACTTGAAGTCTTTGTGAGATCATGCAATTATTTTCTCCCTTGATTAAAGGAGATAAGGTTCATTTCTATATTGAGAGGATCAGTTGACTTAGTTCTAACTAGTCAAGTCCAGTTAGATTATTTAACAGGTTGTTAAATTTTATATACTCAGTTTGTTAATGCTTGCATGCATGTGACAACTGATAACTAAGTATTTTCTCATGGATAATTGATGCATGGCAGTTCAAACAAAGACCCAATTGAGATCAGATGAGGGATAGTGTACTATCAGATGCTAGGATATTTCTAGTAAGTATTCCTTGCATGAGGAAGAAATCTATTTTCTTCTATGACTATGTAGGTGGACCTGAGGTGACAACAGGTATGATTAGGCCAATTTTCAGCCTATATAATGAGGCCTAGGTAGTCCATGATTTTCATCTTCTGGTTGAAGATCATTAGAATTTTCTGATTGAAGATCATCAAGATCTTCTGATTACAGAGAAAGCAGGATAGCTATTGAGTTTATTCTTTTTGTATGTTGTTGAGGATCTCCTCTTGATTGATAATACATGGTTGGGGTTTTATGCTGGTGCTTTCGCCTGGATATATCTTGTGTTATGTGTGATTATTTCTCTTGATCAGTTATGCATGTTTCTACTTGATGTTGCTGATGAATTCGATTATGCTTCTGCTTAATGTTTTGTAGAAGTAGAACAAGTATTATGCTTTAGGACATTGCATATATCCTTTTGTTCTACAGGTGAAATTTCTACATGGTATCAGAGCTCGCTGATTTGTAGAAAAATTTCTACATGGTATCGGAGCACAAGTGATCAAGCAAGAATAGTATACTAGTAGGAGAAATTCGAAGTTTATTATTCAGGATATAGATCTCATGTTCTTATCACATCTATTTCATTGATGGCATTCTATGGTTTGAGGCTTGAGTATGCCCTTAATGGCAACTCAAACTATATAGCTTGGAAGGATCGCATGGATGCAGTTTTGGAAGATAATAGTCTTAAGGGTTTCTTTGATCAAGAAATCCCTAAGCCTACTGACAAGACTATGCAGGTGGAATGGAGGAAGTGTGTGGCTAGAGCTAGGAGAATTCTCTTGGAGGGAGTGTGAGATCACATTGTCTCGAGCCTCCATGGGAAAGAGACTCTACATGCAATGTGGAAAACATTGAAAGATTTATATCAGAATAGCAGTGATCAGAGGAAGCTGGCACTGAAGGACAAACTTCGAAAGATCAAATGTGAAGGGGATGAGACGATCTCTATGTATCTGACCAAGATAGTCACATGCAGGGATGAGCTTGCAAGTGTAGGGGTCATGACATCAAATGAGGATATGGTGAGTCTAGCATTCCTTGGCCTTCCTAAGAGCTGGCATAGCTACTAGGACTCGGTTAATGGAAGGGGGAAACTGCCAGATTGGGAACGACTATGGTCAGATTTGATGCAGGAGGAGATCAGATGGAGCACTAAAGGCAGTTCTTCATCTATGCATGTTGAGGAGAATTGTGCCTTAGTGAGTAAGGCAAAGAAGGGGAAGGAGAAGGTTTCTCTTTTCGAATCCAGTTGTTCCAATGATGGGAAGAAGGTTGACAAATCAAAAGTGTGATGCTTCCGTTGTCATGAGGTGGGCCATTATGCTGCAAATTATCCACGGAGGAAATCCAAGAAGGGTTCCAGGGAAGGATTTGAAGGTGAGGCACTTACTTCATAGTTTGAGTTGGATTTCACACTCTTCGCATGCATGGTTTCATCCATGGTGGGAAGTGGTTGGTTTCTTGATAGTGGAGCTTCTTTCCACATGTCTGGCGACAAGAGTTTGTTCAGTACTTTGGAGGAGAAAGATCTCCAGATACTCATAGCGATGGGTAATGATGAGAAGTATAGTGTCTCAGGTGTAGGCACGATTATTTTTTAGAGGGAGCATGGATCTCTCTTTACCTTGATCGATGTCAAGTATGTACCAGGACTGAAGAGAAACTTGGTGTCGATCGCGATGCTGGAAGACAGAGGCTATGATGTAATCTTCAGTAAGGGAAAGGTTTTCCTTAGACACATCATCACTAGACAAGTGAAGCAGATTAGTTCATGGGTCAAGAACTTGTATGCTCTTGAGGTTCAAGATGCATGCAAAGCCTTAAGTAGCAAGGCAACTGATGGAGACTTGGTGGTTGAGAGGGAGGGTATGTTACTTCTCAACATGCAGCACCAGAAGAAGTCTCAGATGATTGTGGAGGAGCCACGATTAGTGCAGCAGCTTCAGGAGGTTGTGGAGTAGCCACAATAGGGGAAGCTGAGTGGAGATCGAGTAGAAATATCTACTAATGCAGAGACCTCCAATAGGGGGAAACTTCGAGCTAGGTGGGCTGAGGGATCACATGCAGCCATACCTCCAGGTAGGAGGTGGGGCGATATAGAGTGATCGTCCCAAGGAAGAGGGGCAAGATCCTTGAGGTACCCAACCTCTTGGATGGGACCTTGCTATAGAAGCCCCGATGTGGAGTAGCAGGAACTGATTGATTGGGTAGAGACAGATGCGGATGGAGCGGCAGAGAGAGAGGTAGTGCAGGGAATCCCAAGACAGCACATAGCTAGCAGGTTGTAGCAATGCGAGAGGCACAAGTGTTTTGCATAGTGCTAGGTGGCACAGAGAGGTGTGCAATGGTGCGAGATGCATGGAGATGTTGTAGTAGCGTAGATGTCAGAGAGGGAGCATTTGTCAGCAGCAAGTAGAGCTTCAGCATCAGAGCATATTCCTAGCTAAATAGAGTGGTCAATTGGAACTGTTTTTGTTCCAAGTGTTGTTGGAGCAAGTGGACTGGGTAGATGTGTTGCATGCAGAACATTCCAGAGTTACAGGATCGGGTTTGAGAGAAAGCCTTTCTTGTTGAGAGG
>APFE030705964.1:145270-155888 GCA_000404065.3 Pinus taeda
GTGAGAGGTGAAACTACTAAAAATAGAAAGTTCTAAAAATAGCATTTCTGGGTCCCTTCCTATTTTTAGCAGTCCCTAGTCTAACTATAGGAAGTAAAAACGAATTTGGTCTTACCAGCAGTTTAAAATATTAATTAATTAATCTCCAAGAGTTAATTAGTTATGGAAAATTAAACTTCAAGTCTTTGCGAGATCATGCAATTATTTTCTCCCTTGATTAAAGGAGATAAGGTTTAGTTCTATATTGAGAGGATAAGTTGACTTAGTTCTAACTAGTCAAGTCCCGTTAGATTATTTAACAAGTTGTTAAATTTTCTATATTCAGTTTGTTAATGCTTGCATGCATGTGACAATTGATAATTGAGTAGTTTCTCATGGATAACTGATGCATAGCAGTTCAGACAAAGACCCAGTTGAGATCAAATGAGGGACAGTGTACTATCAGATGCTAAGATATTTCTAGTAAGTATTCCTTGCATAAGGAAGAAATCTATTTTCTTCTATGACTACGTAGGTGGACTTGACGTGACAACAGGTATGATTAGGCCAATTTTCAGCCTATATAATGAGGCCTAAGTAGTCCATGATTTTCATCTCTTGATTGAATATCATCAGGATCTTCTGATTACGGAGAGAGCAAGATAGCTATTGAGCTTATTCTTTTTGTATGTTGTTGATGATATCCACTTGATTGATAATACATGGTTGGGGTTTTATGCTGGTGCTTTCCCCTGGATATATCTTGTGTTATGTGTGATTATTTCTCTTGATCAGTTATGCATGTTTCTACTTGATGTTGCTCATGAATTCAGTTATGCTTCCACTTAATGTTTTGTAGAAGTAGAACAAGTATTATGTTTTAGGAAATTGCATATATTGGTTTGTTCTACAAGTGAAATTTCTACAAATGAGTGAGATTTGGATCCTGGATTTGGCATTCCATCACACCAAGATGAGCGGTTTCGAAATTCCTTGTGTGATTTTCTAGAGATCGAAAATGGATTGGAATTGTAATTTTCTTGGCATAATATCTATTTCATTTAATCAAGGATCAGGGAATTCGAGATTCTAGAGGTACTCATCAAGGCTACATAGCACCAATTTTATTGACCCCAATATCTTCTTCGGTCTAGCCTCATAGCCTTCAGAGCTATGTTGGTTATTCTTGTCATACAATTCTAGCTTTCATCCTCTCCAAACGAAACTGGTCTTGATAATTTTAGTGCACACTGGACCGAGCCCCGGGGGGTGAATTCCTTAAACAAACTATCTTCCCATAGTGCAACAGGATCTAAACACTCACTGTTTTTCTTATAGGAACTCAAGATATTTGTGTGGCCTTGCATGTTTTTTGTTTTTTGCCAAAGTGTAGTGAAGAAACCCTAGACAATTTCTCCATAATGACCATCTCGCCCTATCTATCCGACATTGCAATTTCTGGTTTATAACAACAAAGGGATTACACTTAGGTTCGGCTTCCTCTATTATCATATCAAGGTTGTACACAGGCCATTCTATAAAAACCAGGAAAGCGGGCAACAACGGCGTTGAGAAAACATTTTTGATAGATCCACATACTTAAAGAGGTGCGCGCCAAAATAATATGCAACCAAAATCGCATATTTCTACAATAGCAGGAAATGGAGTCCAAGCTCCATTGGTAGCTTCTTGTAAAGATGAACAACAAATATGACAACCGAAATGATTTGTAATACGTCCAACCGCGTGGTGGTTTTAAATTTCAAAATCTTTTCAACATAACGTGCATGAATACCACACGATGTTCTAAGAGGGTTGAAGAGGATTTGTCTCTGACCAAGTTTAAAAAACGCTGAGGGGTGAAGTTGTTGCAATCGGGTCATCATCTCTGCCACAAGGAATCCAAATCCTTCCATGGCCAATGCTTGAAGCTGCTCGAGATGCTGCACATTGCCTATGTGCTTGAAATGATGATGGAAAACCCTACAGAGCCAATGATTAACAACCAATGAAATGTTCCTGTCGCAACTCTCTTTTCCGCTCGTAGTGACCAATGCGTTTTTTTTTTTTATAAAAAACTTAGAATTTTATTTATTTTTTTATTAAAAACTTAGAATTTTATTTTATATTTTTTAATAAAAACTAAAACTTAAAAATTTATTTGTTTTGTATTGTTTTTTAAACTAATTTGAAAAAAAAAAAATTATTATTTTCTATTTTTTTAACTAAAATAAAATTGATTTATTTTGTTTGTTTTTTTTAACTAAAAAAAATCTATTCCTAAAAGAAATTAAATTTATTCTGATAATTCTATGTTGCAACAAATTAGAAAGAAAACTAAATTTATTCCTAATAATTTTTTTTGTTGTTTTTTTAAAAATCTTAAAAAGAAATTTGAATTCATTTTTTTTTTTTTTAATTAAAATCTTTAAAAGAATTTGAATTTTATTCTCTAATTTTTTAAATTTTTTATGTTGTTTAAAATCAAAATCTTAACAAGAATTTAAATTTTATTCTAACCACAAAACAATCTAGAATTTGTTTATTAATTTAGGATGAATTTTTTTTTATCAAATGGAAACAAGAATATTGCAAACCCTGAAAACATTTATAGACATCCTACTTTCTGATCCTCAAGATCGTACTTATTCAAAACAGAAAATATCATCCTACCTACTCTATGTTAATTGGAAATTACAAACTGTTACGTGTAATTACATTTCCAATGTAACCATTCACTCAATAGTAGTAAAAATATATTCATCTTCAATTTCGAAATTTTAAAATAAAAATATACAAGGATGAACAAATCTAGTTTTTGTGGATGTGATTTAATGAAATAAGAACAAAAACGAAATTGATCTAACCTAGTACTTGCTTGAAACCATCGAAACCACCTTTCGATAAGCCTTTCATATGCGTGATTTCCACTCTGATTCAGATCATGCTGCAACTTTTCTTTGTCCTCCTCAATCTTTTTTTTGAATAATTGTTCCTCAAGAGATGCACAAAATTCTTTGAATGTTGATTCATTGTTTTCTTCTGGAGGAGTAGTTAAGATTTTGGCTGCCATTAAGATCTCTTCTTCACAAGAAGAGGAGATCATGACTCTTGCTAAGATCTAAGTGAGTTGTTCCAAACTTATAGTCATCATTTTTACATATATACATATGGATTTTTATTGTGTTTTTATTTATTTTATTTTTTTTAGTGAATGGGGGGTTTTTTATTTGTGGATGTTTTCTATATGAAATGCAAAATAAACTTAAATGAAAATGCCTAAATGCGGTTAACCCTAAATGACAATGACCCTAAATGAAAAATGCTTCCTAAAAAATCCTCCTAACTAGCTTACATCTAAGTTTGTCAACCTGAGGGTTTCGTAAAGTTAGAAAAAAACCAAAATATATGGGACCTCAGATGAAACTGTAGTAGGAAGTTTGTTTAGAATGGAAATGCATATTAAAAATCTAAACACTTTTGAAAAGAAAAGATTTTGATGTATTTTATGAAAGCATATAAATGATTGGTCAATGAGATTAGTCTATTTTAGAAGATGGAGAAGAGGCTTTTGTTCAAGAGTCCTGGTTGTCCTTCCACATTCCTTTTATAATAACATTGTCAAACATCTAAGAAAGCATGATGAAATGTAACTATGAAAGCATATAAATTTAGTCTAGGAAAGCATATAATAAAGTGAATCTTGATTTTGTCTAGTCCTAGTTCACAGAGAAGAAGATCTTTTCTAAGAGTCCTGGTTGTCCTTCCACATCCAAAATAATTACTGAAAGGAGATCAATCTTTACACAACAAAACATGGCCATAACATGAATTCATACTGAAATTATCTACAAGCATTTACAACAAAGAAATAAGATGAAAGTCGAGAATTAAAACTAGTATATTCACAATTATGAACATTACTCTACAACAAAGGGTACTTAGCTTGGTATGGGGATCCTTCCATTCCTCAATGAGCACACATGAAGAACTATCACACCTTAAGAATCAAACAACACTCATAACTCATAATTTTGGAGAAAATGATATTATTCATCCTGAATTAACAATCATAAATCTGATGCTAATGAATAACTGATAACTGTTCTTTCTCCTTTGAAGGATGCTTCTCTTATTTATACATGAATTAGGGATATCCACTCAATAAATGTAGATCCCTTAAATATCTACTAGATCCGTACTTGTCTCAACTTATCCATAAATACTAGATACAAATCCCATGACACATCAAGATCTCCATGATCATTCTCCTTGGAATATGGTCCACCTCTTGAGTTGAAATTCGAATTCGATCTTGGAAGGCCACATAAGGGTGCCTTGGAAGCTTCCAAATGATCTACACATGTCATCAAACTCAAGCCACTTTTAGGTATAAGCAACTACATATTATTTCTCTAACTTTTAATCATAAATTCACTCTTAATACATAAAATTCATAACTTTGGAAAATGTAAATGTGAACTCATGTAGTAATGATAATCTAGGTTTATGTAATGATAATGTGATGGAATGAGGTGACAAAATGAGGATAAAGGTGAAAAATAGAGTGAAAGTGAATGTTAATTTGGCTGCCCAACATTGGTTATGCCTTTCGGGTTGGCGAATGCTCCTGCAACCTTCATGAGGTTGATGGATGAAATCTTGCAGCAATTCAACAACTCATTTGTAATGGTATACTTGGATGACATCCTGATCTTCAACCAGAGTTGGGAAGAGAACCTCCACCACATTCGACAGGTTCTCCAAACACTGCGGCAACACAAACTGTGTGCCAATTTCGAGAAATGCACATTTGGCATGACCCAGGTTCAATATATAGGATACATTATTTATGAACAGGGGGTGCATGTGGATCCAGCCAAGATTCAAGTCATTCAAGATTGGCTAGTGCCAACCACTCTGATAGAGCTCCATAAATTTTTGGGTCTTGCCAATTTATATAGCAGGTTTGTGTTGGGATTCTCTCATATCACTTGGCCCTTGATTCAAGTTACCAAGGGAGGAGCGAAAGCAAAAATATTTTTGGTCTGAATCTCAACAGAAGGCATTCGTTGATTTGAAACATCGCCTCTTCTTTACACCAGTGCTCACATTACCAGACTTGCAACAACCATTTGAGGTCGAGACAGATGCCTCTAACTATGCTATTGGGGCAGTCCTTACTCAACAGGGGCATCTAGTGGAATATCATAGTGAGACACTTCCAAACACAGTCCTGAAGTATCCCACTTATGGCAAAGAGAATTGTTCCATTGTGCAGTCCTACTGACAATGGAAACATTACATTTTGGGGAAGGAAACGCTCATCCACATAGACCACCGACCCTTGTAGTTCATATAGACAAAAGGGAAGTTGCAGAATGATCTCCATCAGAAGTGGTCCACATACCTGCAACAGTTCCATTTAAATATCAAGTATAAGAAGGGAAACACCAATAATGTTGCAAACTACCTTAGCCAACCACCGATCATGGCGTTAACCACCATGCTCAACTCTTGTAGGCACGAGACTTCTAATTGGCCACTTCTCTACAAAAGTGACCCAAAATTCGGCCACACATACCAGATGCTCTTAGAGGGTCAACAAGTTCCATATTTTCACCTTCAGGATGCCCTGTTATGCCACTTGGGACACCTTTGTGTTCATTCAAGCAAGTGTTCCAAGATGATTTAGGAAGCACACTACATTAAGGTCGTTGGGCATTTCGAGGTCGAGAAAATGGTGGCAGTACTGCAGAAGTATTTCTGTTGGCTGAATCTTCGACAGGATGTTGGGAAGTACATCAGATCTTGCACTACCTGCACCATTTCCAAACCAACCATCAAGAAGCAAGGCCTCTATACTTTTCTACCTACCCTTAGTCAACCTTGGGAATCCATCTCCATGAATTACATTTCGGGTCTTCCTTCTACTAAGCATGGCAATGACTGTGTTTTTGTGGTTGTCGACAGATTGTCAAAGATGGCCATTATGGAAGCCTGCAAGAAGAATATCACAGTAGAAGCCACTAATAAACTCTTTTGAACGAGTTTGGGTACACTTTGGGATCCCACAGTCTATCATCTCAAATCAGGACAACAGGTTCCTTAGTATATTTTTGTCCATTCTCTGGTCGATGTTGGACACCAAGCTCACTAATTCCACAACTTTCCATCCCCAAACTGATGGCCAGAGAGAGGTCATCAACAAAACGATCGTAGACATTCTACGCATGTACAAGTCAAAGCATCCATGCACATGGGATAAGAGCCTCCCTTATGTCAAGCACAGATATAACCAGGCTCTCCACAGCTCGACTGGCCACAGCTCTTTTTAGGTGGGCTTGGGATTCGAACCACTATGTCCCATTGATGTGGCCATACCATTTGCAGCTACTCAGGCAGATTTGGCTCATGTCTAGTCCGAAGCCAATAAGGCAAAAAAATTCATTGAGCACATCCAACTTATCCGCCAATAGGTCCACAACATTCTGGAAAAATCAAATTTCAAGTACAAGAAGTGACATGATCAACATTGGGTGCCCACAAGTTTCAGGTGTGCGACCAAGTTTGGTTGCATTTACAGAAGGAATGCCTTACCGGAGCCTATTAGAAACTCAGACCACTCTAATATGGTCCTTAGACCATTACTAAGGTTGTGGGAGTCAATTCATTTGAGCTCAGCATTCCCCCATTCCTTGGCCTGCACCCAGTGTTCAATGTGGACCACCTTTGATCATACTTCCCATCATTGTTGGACACATCAAACATCGTAGAACAACTCACACCTTCAGATTTAAATCCATATTGCATGGAACAAGCCACAACTGATCAGATCCTAGACATGCAGATCAAGAACACCCGACAACAAAGGATCCAACTATATCGAGTTGTCAAAGCAAGCGAACTCCTTCATCAGGGCAAGTGGCTCACCAAGGACCAAGTTCAGCAGAAGTTTCCCCATCTCATGGAGGAACTCAACACAATGGGGACCATTGATTCCTAAGGGGGGAGGAATGATCCAGGTGGATATTAGTGGCCACCCTCCTATTCCACTTGGACCTCCATGATTTTTTCTTTCATTTTTTCATTTTCCTTATTTGTAGCACAATTTAGTATTTTTGGCAGTTTTTTGGGTCGTGAACTTCCAGAGCTGTTTTGAGGCCCTAAACGACCTTTTCTTGGGAAAACCTAGACCAACATGGGTCAACCAAAATTTGTAGCCATTTTGACCCATGTTGGTCATTCAAAAGTTGTAGTCCTTGAATAGATCTTTCTAACGAGGTATTGTGTGCGTCAAATGAATATTGTATGCCAAATTTACGACTCCGAGAAGTTGATGTACCAATTTACCCAAATGGGGCCCATAGTTTGGCGCTTCATCTCCTAGGGTTACTTTTTTGGATGTTTATGGTTTTCCATTGTTTCTCAATAATAAATAGGCCTTTGAGCCCACTATAACATATTTCAAAGGCATGTATTTTCCACATCTCTTCTTAGAGATAAGCTACCATCACCCGGGCTAGCCTTATTTCCATTATGTTTGTAATCATATTTCAGTATTTGATATTATTGAAATGAAGTGTTATTTCTACTACCTCTTTTTATTTATTATTATATATATAATTTGTTTCATTCTTGTTTAAATCTGGATCAGAAATCCAACAGTTAATTGAGGAATGGGAAGTTAATTTGAACCGGCAAGTTGGTTCAATCAACATTAAGATGGAGGATTGGTGGGATATAGTGTCAAACCTAGGTCACAATCATGGTCGTGTTACTCAGTTTAAGTAGACCTTGTACCTATACTAATCCATGAAGAGTATCTTGGGAAAGGCCTTGGATCGGGTCTCAATCAGCATGGAAACAACAGTGCATGAATTTCTCAATTATAAATAGGAATTTTAGAAGCTCCAGTTTCAGATGCAAAAACAAGATGGCCGTCTTCACCGAATTGAAGATCACATCCCTTGTATTCTCTCATAGATAGAGCTTTCGGGTTCCAATGCCAAGGACTCGATTCCGATGGAGTCTGTGTCTGTCGAGGGAGAAGTGTAGCCTGCTAGCTAGTTTCTTAGTGTTTTGTTTTATTATGTATGCGGAAAGATTTTAATTTTCAGAATCTTGCTTCATATGTTTAAAGGAAAATAGTATTTAAGAAAGGCAAAAATATTCAGACTTGTATAGCTTGGCTAAAAAGACTATTTGTTTTTGCTACTAGATGGCATATCACAATGTTAGGTGCCCAACAGACTTGGTTTCCCTTAGGGCAAGTTGAGGCCACCTAACTATTCATATTTGGTTGTAACTTTCTTTTATATTAATGAAAATGGAAGGGTCTACCATGCTTACAAAAAAAATGTTTACTTCACTTGTTATTTGAATTGATGTCAATATCGAAATCTCCAATAAGTATAAAAATGTAATCACCAGGTGTGAATTGTGCCCTTGTTATTTTTGTCGCTTTAATGATTACTGAAACAGATACAAGTGGCAAAACATATAAATTTATTATGCATATTCAACATTGGAAATATACATCTGACAAAACAAGTTTGATTATGTTATTGCAAACGTTTTTCATTGATACAATTTCTATGTTTGATTGTATGTAAGTAAGTACTCCATGAAGACAATTTGATATGTTGAAATTGAATTTATGAAATTCAATATTTGACGGTAGAAATTTTAGATTTGTTTCTTGGATACAAAGAATCATAACATTCATCAGGTATTCATCACGCACAATTCATTCACATGAGCATGTAGACTTCTCATATTCAAACTTGCAATTGTTAAATTACTTGCACTTGTTATCAACTTCTCTATGTATCCTAATTTCCATGATGCTTTGGTGTTTTGTCTGAGGAACTTACCCTGTAAATTCCTATAGGCTCTAATGACTCCTTCCTTCTCCTATTGTGTCATATTCATCACGCACAATTCATTCACATGAGCATGTAGACTTCGCATATTCAAACTTGCAATCATTAAATCACTTGCACTTGTTATCAACTTCTCTATGTATCCTAATGTCTAATACTTTATTATTCACACAAAAGTTCCTTTGTGTTAGTTTTTGAAGAAGATACAACGATTCCATGGTTCTAGCTCATGATAATGTTGTGTAAACTAGTCCACGTGTCGATATTCCACTTGGATCAAATGTAGGTCCATTCAATGCTAAACCCTATGATCAATGAATTGTTTTAGCACAAGCTAACTGTATTGGAAATTGTTTATGCACTATATTTGTAAATTTATTGCTATGAAATGTTAATGGTTTTGAAACACATAATATTGGAGTCCAATTAGATGAAATGTTTTCATCATACAGTTTATGTTACTTGTTTCTTTGAAGTTTACCAATTTCTGTATTTACAAAATCTATCCATAACACATCAACATTCTTGTTATTTTTTATATAACTTTGCATATTCCATTTTCACCATTAACGAGGCCATATTATGTATTATAGTTCCCTGTATATAACTCAACAAGAACGTTGCATTTGATAACGATTATTAATGGTAATCTCATTGTTTTCTCATATGCTACGTAGCCTATTTCCTTACTGTGAGACTCTTCAATCGCATCAAGAACTATTAGCTCCTCATTCACATGTGACAACATATTTTCGTTATGCTTCTGTTAGGATATTCCGACACATAGGAAATAGTTAAGTTCAACTTGGTCTAGTATAGAGTTAGGTAAAGTGTGTTTCTTTACCGTTGTACATTTTGTAACTTACAATCCGACGGTCACGATATGTAGTGATCCAACGGTTCATTCTCTCCTCGGTATTACCGACACTTGATCCGTGGCCTGACACCCGATTGGTCCATGAATTCTATTTAAAGCGCATGGAGGGTCATTTGTAGGTTAACCGTGCATGAGAGAAGCTTATGTAAATTTTCATTCTTTTATTAATAAATTGCCTGTAGTAGCCACGTTGGCGGAGGCCGTGGACTGTTTCCCTCTCTGAGGGTTTTAACCACGTCAAAATACTGGTGTATTGATCTGTGATCTGTTTGTGAGCGGTGTCCTTTTGGTGTTCTGTCTGAGGAACTTACCCTGTAAATTCCTACATGGTATCAGAGCTATTTGAGGGCCGCGTCCGTTGGTGATCCAAATCTGGAGCCGGTAGAACTGCATGCGGCTGTTGTTTCCTAGATCTACTGTTTCTGACTTCTTTCGGGCCGACAGGACTGCTCTTTTGTGTTCGGAACATCTGTTCCAGTGAGGAACCCCTTTCGTTTCACGCGAAAAGGTTTCTGGTAGCCCTATCTGCGTCATTTTTAAGATCTAGAGGTATACAGTGTTTATCTGCAGTTTACTGTTATTTTCTCTCTGGTTATTTTGGTTTCTGTTTATTTAGCCTTGTTTATTACCGGATCTATACCTTTCATTTCTGCGTATACTCTTTGCCCTATGACTCTGTGCGATCTAAGCAAATCAGAAACAGAAAGGAAGTTTTTTTCTCTCATGCGTATGCTCTTTTCCCTGCACCTTAGTGTGATCTTGGAAAATCAGAAACATTGAGAAAAATATTTAGTTTCCAGCTAAAGCTAACTTCGAGCCGTAAGGTTCGTTTTTCTTTGCATATTCGTGTTGGGTTTTGTGTTTTTGTTTTGTAGGA
>APFE030705964.1:173904-209516 GCA_000404065.3 Pinus taeda
CTCAAGCTTTGTTATATTTTCTTTATCAATATGGACAAAGGCCTCACAACCAAAAGGCTTTAAAAAGGAGTAGTTTACATTTTTACCTGTCCATGCTTCCTCTGGAACACCACCATCCAAGGAACTTGAAGGTCGTTTGTTTATTAGATAAACAACAGTATCTACAGCATCTGCCCAAAACTGTAAAGGCAATCCTGCATGAAATCTCATGCACCTTGCACGCTTCATGATTGTTTTGTTCATCCTTTCTGACACACCATTTTCTTGTGGTGTTCTTGGAACTGTCTTCTCTTTACGAATTCCATGCTCTGAACAGTACCTATCAAACTCTTTGCTACAAATATTCACCTCCATTATCTGATCTAAGACACTTCCATTTCTTTCATGTCTCAATCTCAACCAAAGCTTTCCATTTCTTGAAAGTATCAAATATATCATATTTATTCTCAATACAATAAATCCAAGTTTTTTTAGTTGCATCATCAATAAAATCAACATAATGCCGAGAGCCATCGAGAGATGATACCTGAGCAGGTCCCCATAAATCTGTATGCACAAGCTCTAATTTTTCGCTCTTCTTTTCTTTCCCAACTTTGATAAATTTGACTCTTTTCTGTTTTCCATAAATGCAATTCTCACAGAAGTCCAAATCAACATTCTTCAAACCCGGCAACAAATTCCTTGAGTGAAGAATCTTCATCCCCTTTTCACTCATGTGTCTGAGCCTATGATGCCATAACGCTGCATCTGCTCCTTTGGAAATTAAAGCATTAACAAAGTTAGAAATACCATTGTATAAATACAATGTACCAACCTTTTCGCCTTTTTCTATTACCAGGGCTCCTTTGGTGACCTTCCAAGCTTTATCTGTGAAATTTGTCACACAACCTTCACCGCCTAACTGTCCTATTGAAATCAAATTTTTCTTTAGATTTGGAACATGCCTTACCCCCTTTAGTAGCCATTGGTTTCCATTCTGTTGTTTTACAAGAACCTTACCCATTCCAACAATTTTACAAGGTTTATCATCACCCAAATGAACTTGTCCAAAATCTACTTGAACATAGTCATGAAAGTATTTCTTATCAGATGTGGCATGGAATGAGGCCCCTGAATCTACCACCCACGAATCAGTAATATTTTCGAAAGAAAGAATCAAAGTATCTTGTAACACCTCACCTATCACATTTGCTTCATGATTGTTTTCTTGTTGTGCATCTCCTTCTTTCCCTTCCGAGATCTATAGTCTTTCTTTAGGTGTCATTTCTTTCCACATTTCCAGAACACTATCCTCGATCTGGACTTGGATCTTCCTTTCCTTGATTTACTGCAATATCCTGAGCTCTTTCCTCTTTCCATTTTTCTTCCCCTAGACTCTGCACTCAAAGCATTACGCAATGTCTCACTGGAGATTTTCCGTCGCATTTCCTCGCTAAGGATAGCACCGACAACATCATCAAACTTTAAAGTACTAGATCCAGAAACATAGTTACTAATGGCCATTACTAAACCATTCCAACTTTCTGGTAATGAGCACAAGAATAACGGAGCTCTAACTTCATCATCAAATTTTACCCCTACAGAACATAACTGACTTGTAACAATATTAAAATCATTTAAATGGTCTACAATAGATCCACCTTCTGACATCTTCATATTAAATAACCGTTTCATAAGAAATATCTTGTTTGAGGCCGAGGGTTTTTCATATAGTTTCTCCAACGCCTTAATCAAACACTCTGTCATTGTTTCCTTCGAAATGTTGAAGGTGACTGACATTGTGAGGCACAACCATACTGTTATGAGTGCCTTTCTATCGAGAAGGTTCCATTCTTCATCTGTCATACCCGTCGGCATCTTTGTTTTTCCGCCCAACGGTAGGTATAGATCTTTCTGATACAGATAATATTCCATCTGCATCTTCCACAACGAGAAGTTTTGGCCATTAAATTTCTCGACCCTAAACTTACCATCTTCTGCCACTGCTCCCACTTGAACGAGGAATCCTTATTTCCTGCGATTTTATCAGCCAAATAGACCTTCGGCTCTGATACCAGTTGTTAGAAAATTGTATATTACAGAGCAATGGAACACATAAATATTGCAGAAATATAAACACAGAAAACGCATAAAACAAGAGAGACACAGATATACATGGTTCACCCAGTTTGGGCTACGTCCACCCCGAACAGCCAGTCTTTCCTTTCTATTATCCAGCAAAATGAAGAGACACAACCTACAACAGATCCACTGTAATATCCTCTGTTTTCTCTCACAATCTCACCTCTCTGCTTCTCTCTCAAAGAATACACATCTATTACACAGCCTCAAATACAATGCCCTCATACAAAGAGAGGGGTTTCCTTCTAGGGAAAAAAACCCTAAAGTAAACATAAGTTCTACCGTCAGATCATCTGCCTAATGAATGGCCCAGATTGACAAGAAATTACTATACTTTTACAAGGCAATTTTACATCTATTTTTAACTTCGGGGGCGTTGCCCCCGAAACCCCCACCGGGGGACTGCTGGCCCCCGGACCCCCCAGCCGAGGGGGATCAGCCCCCCCAAACCCTCGCAGGGGGGACAAGTCCCCCCCGCGTGGAGGGGTGTACAAACTTCTTGGGGTATACATCCAAATGAAACAAAGACCTCTAAACAATCATGCTCCATACTCAACACCAGAAATTCTAAAAAATCCAAAAATAATCATAAATAGAAATCTTCAATTTGGATTGCATGTAGGATAGACACATAAGATAGAAAACATCACAGAAAGTGAAACATCAAGTTGAGGTGGATGCCTTTTATGATAAAACGTTTTGATGTGGTAAGCTGACATCATCAAGTTTCTAAATATATGAAAAAATCAGATCCAAATATATAAAAATTCATAAATATCCAAAAGTCATCATAAATAGTAATTTTGGATGCAGATACCACATAAGATAGACACATAGTATATGATCTATTAGATAAAGAACACATTAGCTAATGATGTGGATGCCACATATGATCAAACATGACGATGTGGTGAGATGACATCATGAAGTATTCAAATATCTAAAAAAGTTAAATCCAAATATTTGAAAAGTTGGGTTCAGATATCATAAATTCATAAAATTCCAAAAATCATCATAAAAAAAAAATCACAAATCTAGATTACATGTAAGATAGTCATATGGGTTCTAAAGTTAGGTAGAAGTAATTGTAGCTGACACAAAAATGTTCAGGTGGCACAATAGGTGTATGTTGAGGTGGGACGATGAGCTAGTAACATAAGAAATATAGACACCCGAACATTTCAAGAAAGTATAGTTTCATATATTATATTCAACAGTTATGGGTTTAAACAAAACATTATAGGTTTAGATGTCATAAAAGCTCCAAATATTCAGAATCCAAGAATTTGAAAAAATGTATTAAAATCACCATAAAGAAGAAAGCCATATTTGGGTGTTGAGTTAACATGAACGCATCCACACACCATATCAAAATTGGAAATGTCAACATGCTACCTCAGTTTCCATTTAGTAGAGTTGACACATTGGTACAACAACAAGAGGAAAATCTCCAGATCCAGGTGCTAGGTAGTAGGTGAAAAATCTGGATGCTAGGCAGTAGGATATGATTGGGGAACATTTAGCTAGGTGGTCATGATGTTGAACTTGATTTGGACCAGATGGAAAGGCATCTGACATCTAGCTTTTTCGTAAGTTTCAATTTTTGAGAAATTCTCAATTCCCTATTTTAGATTGGGAGTTCCACAATACATTTTTGGACATCCCGAAGTTTGGAAAGGTATCCTGATATTTAAAAAAAAATGGATTTTTAGATTATGTACATTGATGAGGATGGTCCTCGAGAAAACACACATGTCATGTGTTGGACATCTAGAAGTTGGGATTAAAAAAGCGAATAATGGATTTAGCTGAATCCAAAATAAATTTGGGGTTTCTAAAGGAATTTGGGGTTTTCAAATATGCTCACATAAAGTTTAGGGTTTTCACTTTACCTTAGAGTGCATATGAGAGTAATAAAAAAACATTATGGTGAGGCTTCTCTGTTATGTTTTTTTTTTAACACTATATCTTGGCATACTTTTGCCCCTAACTTGCTTGAATCATAAATGTGAATTAACTAGACGTAATTATTAAGCATAAATTAGTAATGATCTTTTTACTAAAGCCATCAATTTATTTATTTATGATATGACAATTTAACAACCCTAGATCATGCATAAAGAATGCAAAATCAATTATCAAATACAAATTCTCTTTAAGAAATAAGATAATAAATAAAACATTGCACTCAAAAGAATCACTAATACATCCAAAACTAATAGAATGAATAAGAGAAAAATAATTAAAAAAGAACCTATCATTTTCATCCCAAAAGGATAAAGTAAGTGGCATAATGAATGTCATATTAAAAAAAAAAACCCTTAAAATAAACAATGAAATAAAAAATTAACCTTTAAGCTTTCAGAAAATCAAAAGATAAATAATAATTCCACAATTAAAAAAAAAAAAAAACTAAAACTGAGAATTTTAATAGGGGTTTTTTCTTTTTGCTTCTCTTCCCTAAACTAAATAATAAAATATGGATGTGGAGGAGGGCTTTGGGGAAGGAACCCTTGCTACCATTGCCCTTTGTTCTTCCATGCTCTGGATTGATCATCACTGCTAATGTTAGGGTTCGTCGCTCAAGTGATCCTGCTTGGCATGGTTGTCGTCAACTTTTGTTCATTTTCTTACGTAGGGAGTTGAGGGGGTTTGGGTGTGGCAGCATCCTTTTCAAAGTATTTTTTGTTTCATGCCTCCCTTTTTGCTCCTAGTCTTTGATGAGAGTTGAGGGGGTTGGGGTACGATGATTTCTTTGTTGTCTTATCCCATTTTTTTTAGATCTAATGCAGTGGAACGTTTACTGGTGTAGGTTGTGGTGTTTTATAAGCGTATTGGCTAGGTTATCATGGGTTACAGTTGCCATCATTGATGCGTTTGTTGTGTGTCAGGCATTTTTTGCCACAATTTCAGTGAGTTTTCTTAGGATTTCTAAGCAATCTATACTTGGGTTCCTTTTTGAGGGGGATTTTTCTTTGATGCCCTTTCTAGGTTTTGGAGGGCCTATGAGCTTGGCCTCTGTTTTTGGGGTCATTTTCGGCGGCTTGTGCCTAGTTTTTTGTGCGAAGATCTAACATTTTTTCTTACTAGGCTTTCTAGTTTTTTTCTGGTGCACCCCTCAAGGCTTCTTGGTGGACCTACGTGCTCTACTTCCTTGGTGGCCTTTCGAACATTTATATGATTTGTCGTGAGGTGTTAATTCCTTGATTGCATTCAACATATATAAAAAATATCTTTGCATGAAGCTTTGAGCTCTTCATTTTTGTAAATTTTTTGGCTAATATGACTGTGATGCCTTTAAACATCTGCAAAATATAAATTTTTCCTTATTTCATATTAAATAAAATTAAGATTTTTCCAAAAAAATGGTTATAAACACAACACATAATATACTAAATATATTAAATAAATAAATAGTAAAAATAACTATATGGCGTTCACTTTAATAATATAATAAAAATGTAAAATATTATAATATCACCCAAAAAAATCCGATATTAATAGATTCCATCTCTATATAAAAGAATAACTATATTATATCAATTTAATCTCCCACATACTAATAAATGTTTTCTTCAACTTATAACAAAAGTAATAATACAAAATTGTAAGAGTGGGCATCCTTGAAAGAAGAAAAATAAAAATGTAAAGTTGTCAAAGTAAACATCTCAAAGTTGGAACAACTTCACATGACGTGTATGTATTATCTTACTAGATGCAAGTACCCAACAAACAGAAGAACCTTGTAGTTGATATCAAGGACAATGAATAATTATAAAAAAATAAATTATATATCCTTCCAAAAGGAAAATTAAAGTTGATATCAAGGACAATGACTAATTTATGCAATGATATAAATGGGACATTAGGGAAATAATAGAGACAAAAGTGACTTGTCTCATCCAAGGAGTGATTGCCATGTGTCAATGTAAAAATATCTCTTCAATCTTTTAAGATAGGTTGTTTTTGGAATCTTTTATAAGTTGATGTTGTTTTGTAATGTATATGTTTGTCAAATGGGTCATCAATCTTTCAAATATGTTGTTCTTGGAATTTCCTTGGATTGCCATGTGTCAATGTAAAAATATCTCTTCAATCTTTTAAGATATGTTGTTTTTGGAATCTTTTATAAGTTGATGTTGTTTTGTAATGTATATGTTTGTCAAATGGGTCATCAATCTTTCAAATATGTTGTTCTTGGAATTTCCTTGGATTGCCATGTGTCAATGTAAAAATATCTCTTCAATCTTTTAAGATATGTTGTTTTTGGAATCTTTTATAAGCTGATGTTGTTTTGTAATGTATATGTTTGTCAAATGGGTCATCAATCTTTCAAATATGTTGTTCTTGGAATTTCCTTGGATTGCCATGTGTAAATGTAAAAATATCTCTTCAATCTTTTAAGATAGGTTGTTTTTGGAATCTTTTATAAGCTGATGTTGTTTTGTAATGTATATGTTTGTCAGATGGGTCATCAATCTTTCAAATATGTTGTTCTTGGAATTTCCTTGGATTGCCATATGTCAATGTAAAAATATCTCTTCAATCTTTTAAGATATGTTGTTTTTGGAATCTTTTATAAGCTGATGTTGTTTTGTAATGTATATGTTTGTCAAATGGGTCATCAATCTTTCAAATATGTTGTTCTTGGAATTTATATTTAATTTTATTTGAAGAATTTTATGATTGATTGTGTAATTTTTTTAGATTTTTAAGTTATTTAAAATTAGGAGTTTAATCTTTTTTTTTTTTTTTAATTGGGTTAAAATTAAAGGGATTTGTATTTTGGATTTTTAGTTTTCACAAATTTCACATTATTTTGATCACCAATTGAATTTTTTGTTAAGACATGGTGGGATAGAAGTTTTATTATCATATCTAATATACCAATATTTTTAATCTTTCTTTTATTTTTGTTTTTATCTTTAAGTGTAATTACTTTTTAACAACATTAAATTATTGTGTGAGAGTTGCGATTTTTTGGAAAGTTTTTGGTTTATTTTTTGATCTAATTTATCTAGAAGCTGAAAAGGATTCATTGAAATCACAAGCCTGACAGTTCAACTCTTTGCAATCGAAGTGCCCCAAGGGTTTTTGAGGGCGTTGAATCCATATATGCAATAAAAAAAACTAGTTTAAATAACACAAATCAAGATCTGACCACAAAAATTTTTACCGGGTTCTAGCCCGAAATCCGCCAGAAAATTCGCACTTAAAGACAGCTCCTTTAAGTAATAATCATATAGAAATTTAATATTTACAATAAACTTACAATATAACAAGATTCTTAACCATGGATATTCACCCCCATTTTGCCATGGATATTATTAACCTGTAAATAGGCTTTGTCACAATACCATGGATTATCAACACCACCCTCAAAAACCATAACTCATTTCAAAATTAAAATATTTTATTTTATAACATTTTTTAACATTTTTTAAAAGTAAATCTAAAAACAAAAAGGTATGAGGAGATGTTGTAATGTCTAGTAATCATTTTGACTCGGTCAAAATAAAATAAAATAAAAATAATTAATAATTATAATTATCAATAAAGCATTTTTGTGTGGGCCAAATTACATAAAACTAAAAATAAAATAAAATAAAATAAATAACATAAAAATAATAATAACAATAAATAATAAGACCAACCTAGATCCATCTTAACTCTAGATCTACCAAGGGTCGTGAAGGATCAAAGCTCTTTTCACTCTAAAAGAGGTTTGCATCTCAAGTGATTTGATCACTCTTGATGCTTGGTAGATCTAGAATTAAGATGGATCTAGGCTTGTTTTATTAAAATTTTATGATTATATGTTTTATAGTTCTTTTTTATGTCAACTATTTTTTGTATTATAGTTTCTTTAGTAATGGATTAATCCTTGAGTTGTATTATAACTTAATTTTAAGTTTTTTTTAATAATGTGTATTTTGAGAAATTTTACATGAAATTAGAAATATTATTAATACTTATCTTTTCATTCTTTAGATGGAGTTCCTACCTATCAATCATAGCCATGATTATTATGATTCATCAACCAGCTCCATTAGACATGGAATAGTTGAGATAGATGGCAAAGGTAGAAGGTAAGTTTGGCATGCAACATGCTTGGGGATTATGGAAATTGATGCCACACACCCCTTGATGGTACTATAAAATTCCTTCCCACGTATGTGATGACTTGTACTTATCACCTACATATGGTCATCATGAAGCATGACCAAGCACATTCCATAGCTAGAATGATATCTTTCTTATCATCAAGACTAGATTTGTTGATAACACACAATGTATGAGTACTTTGAATCAGTTAATTTGGTTTTTTGTCTATACTAGAATCACTATCTTTGCTTGGATTTAATTTCTAAATTGGGTATTCACCATTTCTTTTTGGACAACAATTGGTTATATACTCTTTCCAACTTGGTTCCATCATTGTATTAAGCTCCATCATCTCCATGTGATTGCTTTTAACTAACATAGGTAGTTTTTTTTTCCTTTCTTTTCCTACTGGTTTGTCCCGCTCTTCAATCTTATGATTCCTCCCCCCCATTCAACCCTCTTTCATTATTTTTGGTTGTGGTATATTCCTCTTTTCCAACCTTCTCTTCACTTATCTTACACTCAATATTCAATGTCCAACTTCATTTCTTCTCACCTAGCTTTCATCCCAAACATTTGTATCTATGTTATTGATCTCTAGTCATTAGATTCTCTAACAACCCTTGACACATACTTGTTTCCCTATATAAGTATAAATATGTTCAAGCATAACCCATGCTAGTATAGTCACTCTAGAAGTGTTCGAAGAGGACACCCTCACACAAGGGCTTACATAAATGATGAAATCTATGTAGCCATTTACTGGGAGTAGACTATGTAAGAGGCCTAAACTGAGATAAATCTTATAGAAAAAGAGGAACAGTTGAAATAAGTTTCATACAGGATGAAGACGTTATATAAAATGTTGGATAGTGGATACTTAACATGAGCATAAGTAGAGGAAGATGTAACAAATATTTATAGGCAATGGACATATATTGGAAAGTAAAAATGACATTGGGAAAAGTGTTAGTAGAGAGAAGTGGGGCCCAATAATAAATATTGTGGTGTATTAATGCAATCCAAATTTAAGTCCAAAAGTTGGATGAGAACATTTCACAACTAGCTAAGAAAATAATATACTTATAATTCCCTAAAACAAATGAAGAAGATCGACTTACAACAACACAACAACACACACTTTGGGTAGCTATGTTTAGATTATACGATTTTGTTTTACTTTCTATCAATAGTAAATATGCTTTAGAATACTATTATAGGTATAAGATAGACAACAAAACACTAAAATATTGTTTATATGAGCAAAATAAATTCTACATTGTTATTGGTCTCCTTTCCCTAATGGTAGGACAATAGTTAGACATTTGTAATTTTTAAAATTGTTTTAAATAAATTAGAATACACAGATTGAATTTACACATGGAAAAAAAATATGTATCTCTTTATAAATATTCTAGAGAAGTCAATAAAAATTCTTGGTCATTAATTAGACATGATAAAAAAACATTTCCAATTAAACAAAAAAAACATATCTTTTAATTTCAAAAAAGAACAAGACGGGCTGCGGGGCAGCTAGTCCCTGCCCCAGCCCACAGCGTATCCTACAGAGCTATAGCCTACAGCAGCACCAGTCAGTAGATTCTTTTGAAGTAACACCCGTAGCAGTTTCAGTAGAAGAGGCAGGACTAGGAGGTGCTGGATAAGCTGCTAGTCCAACTGACTCACCAACCGCATCAAATTTTGCTGCAGGCTTAATATACTACTGTTGCTTCTGATGAAACTACTGACGAAATCATGCGCTGCATTTGCAGGATCCTCGTGATAGTTATTCTTATGGGTGCGGGAGAGAGAAGGAATACTTGTGGTAGAAGAGAAAATCGATTGCTGAGGTCCCATAGTAAAGAGACTTGCCGTCGATAAATCTATATCGTTAGACAATGTTAGAAGAAAAGTCGAAGCATAATGCTGATAGTTGATCTGTGCTTGTTTCTGTTGCTGTTGCTCAACGTTTCTCACAATCATATTGGGAACATTGGAGTAGGATAAAATTGCCTGGCCTTGCTCTAACTTGCGTCCCAAGTAATGATCAAAACCAGAAATAGCGGAGTCAGCCATTTCGTAGCTCTCAAGACAAAAGCTTCCAATGGAAGCCTCAATAATCTCTGGGGTACTCGGCACTGGCAGAAAGGACTTTTGGAGTGGGGCTGGCGAAGAAGAATCCAGGTCTTGTAGCAGATGATAATAATGGGTGTATAACATGTCAGTGTAGGACTGTAAATTAGTATAATCCAACTGTTGTTGCACATTAACTGCCTGGACAAGGACCGAGTATGAATCCCAAATGGGTTAACATCATTGCTGCACTGAGACTAAAATGGAAGCGCTGTGCAGGGGAAAACGCTCTTAAACAAACTTGTTAAAGGTGGCTGCATTGAATTCAACTCGGGGATAACTGGTTGAGACCCAAAATCATTTTTTGCAACGACAGATTTCTTCGTCCCTAGTTCACGACCTTTTAACATTGCCTCCATCTCGGAACCCAGGTCTGACATTGAACAACTAGATGTACGTTCGGATGATCTCTTTATGCTTGCATCTGAAATACTGCTGCCGCTGCCTCCCAACTCTGTTCCCTTCATATTCGTAATAGTTATAGCCTTTGTATTAATATCCATAAAAGAATTCGCCCCTTGGGCTATCTCAGAGACGAGGCCAACTGTAAATGCTGTAATGGCCGATCCAGTAGCTGCAGTTTCACTCTCTCTTGATGATCCAATAAAATGGTCTACAATGGAATAGTTTGAGGAAGTTCGTTGAGGCACGTGACCTACATAAGCAGAAGCCTTTTCTGCTTCCCTGACGGGGAGCTCATCTATAGCTAATTTTGCAGCATTAATTAACCAGTCTACCGCCATATTGGGGTGCTCAGAGACGAGGCCAACTGTAACTGTTGTCATGTCCGATCCAGTAGCTGCAGTTTCACTCTCTCTTGATGATCCAATAAAATGGTCTACAATGGAACAGTTTGAGGAAGTTCGTTGAGGCATGTGACCTACATAAGCAGAAGCCTTTTCTGCTTCCCTGACGGGGAGCTCATCTATAGCTAATTTTGCAGCATTAATTAACCAGTCTACCACCATATTGGGGTGCTCAAGGCCTAGCCTTTCTTGCAGGTCATACAATTGAATTTCCGTAGCAACAGAGAGCCTAACCCTTCTGTGACGAATTCCTTTTGCTGTAACGACTTTACTGTGACGATCTGTTCCTCCAGCCAGCCGAGAAGAGCTTACCATTTTCCCTCCCTGCTCGACCTTCCTCATTGACCGTGACTCAGCAGAAACAGCATTTCTCCCCATTGCCCAGACCTTGCGCTTCAAACCCTTGCCACTGTCTTGTAGTTCATTATTCTTGCACTTTCGACAACCGTTCGCATAGTCTTCTTGCAAGCGACTCATCCTGATGGACTCTGAAAATTCTGCGAGATCTCTGCTCTGTATTTTCACTTCGGGCTCTCTATTCTTAATTCTTTTGAACCCAGCCTCCAAATCATGGGAAGTATTGCTCACCATAGAAGGGCTGCGGGGCAGCTAGTCCCTGTCCTGTCAAGACTCTTGCAGCTTTGAGCTTGACAGCAGTTATTTCTAGCAAGCCAGCCGGACAGCAAGCTAGCACGTAGTAGATGGTGTAAGCAATTGAATCATCATAAGAGTGAAGTTAGCAGGGCTAGGGCTGTCATCCCTTCCCTTGGATGGCCTAGCTGTTGGAAAAAGAAGAGAACGTAGGAACTGTTGGAAATAACCGTTGGTAGAGTTCTTGTTTCCGGTGTAGATGTTATCAACTCGGTAAGGCGAAGAACAACCAAAATTCCCGAGAAAATGAAAGATTTCGATTTCTTAATGAAATCGGATTGATGGACAGAGAATGGCATTTTTGCCATAGAAGAAGCTCCTGGTGGTTCAGTCAGGTAATCAGTAACCGTTGCTACCCTTGCTCGAGTTTGGGTAATTGTGAAATCATCCACTGCTCTCGTAACCCTTGCTTGGCTCTCTCCTGTTGATTATGCCTAATCTGATGGAGGAAGAACCGCGCTTAGAAATGTGAACGTAACCTTCGCTATTTCATCTCCGGCTATTGAGCCAAGTGGAAGAACTGATTAATTGAAAGAATAGGCTCTGGTACTAATGACTTAACTGTTGATGGAAGGAACTGAACTTCAAGCTGGGGAAGGAAAGGAACTGATTGACCATTAGTAAGGGCAGGAGTAGGCGGGATAACGGCTGTCGGAATAACTGCTGTTTAGCGGGATAAACAAAGCAAAGCCCCACCGATTCCCTTTCCTGACGCAGGAAATTGCACATAAATAGGAAGAGAAAGATCTGGGCCCTACGAGCAGGCATGCCATGCATAGTAGACTAAGAGAATAGGATGCATAACAAGAAGTGAGGGAAGCTAGAGCAAGCTTAAGCACAGAAGGAGCTCTCCTGGTCCTGTTAGTACAAATAGGCTGTTTGTGCCTTTTTCCTGTGAGGGAGATTGATTTTAACAGGTTTGATTTCGAGATGGGAATCATAGTAAGGCAAGGAAGGTTCTTTATCATTTAGTCTTCTTGGCGAGAGGGATTTCTTGCTAACGGTTTTATCCCGAAATGCCCGGATTGCACTAGTCTCAGGGACATGCCAAGAAGAGCCTGTTTTCGCACATTAATCACTAGTAGAAGAGGATGGCATTGAATCTGTTGTTCTTGTTCGAGAACCCGCAGCACATGAATATGAGTAAAAGGAACTGATTGACCAAGATCTTATAGAAGGAGCTGCTTGAGATGGAAATCCGCTAGTAAGAGGATTAGTGCTGAAGTGGGCGAGTGCAGTACAACCAAGGTATAATAAGCGGAAGTTAATATGGGTTTCTGCTTTAAGAAAAGAGCAACCTCAGTAATCTTAGTAAATACTGGTCTTATGAATTGGTGTGAATAAGTTAATATAGATTCGTGCATGAAGATAGATCAATCATAGTAAACCTCGTGAAACGGGTTTGTGTATTTTTAAATGGAGTAGATATTGGTATGGGGCTTAATTTTAGGGTTTTCAATATTATACTTTATATATTGGTATGGGGTTAATTTTAGAGTTTTCAATATTATGTTTTATAATAAGATTATTTAAACATAATAAGATTATTTGATTTTATTTGGAATAATTATAATTAGTTATGGAATTGTATTTCAAAATTATTTATCAAATAAATAGTCAATTAGACTTTGGTTAGGCAGAAAAGCTCGGGGAGCATAGGCATAATGACGGCCTGTGGAACTTTGCAACCTACACTAGGTGTTGTCAACATATATTACTAGCCAATCGACCGTAGAAATATTATAAGATTGCATGGCGTATACTTTTGACATTTCATGCATGAGCGAAACGTGGCGCAGGACAACCATGACAAATACCCGCCCTCCAGACCCGACGTGAAGGTCCCCCCTCATCTCTCTCATTTGCAAATCGAACCAGGCATCGCTGTGTAATTCATGATAGTAATTCATGATAGTAATCAGTTTGGTCCACTTTTGCATTCACGTATATGCGTTCTCAATCTTTTCCTGCGGCTGCTGTGCAGGGTCTTCTTATGGAGAAGGGATGGAACCCGAGATCAGCTGGGAAATAGGAGAGTGCTTCTGAATATTTCCCCAGATTCACCTGATGCCAAGGTTTTTGAAGCTGCCAATAAGACCTCCCCTGCTCCGCATTCCTCTGATGGTAAGATGAATATTTGTAGAGCATTATGAATTGAATTTTGTTAATTACAGTGTAGAAGGTTTGGGCTAATTTGGTTGCACGTTCTCAGTGATTCTGTTTTTATTGTTTTCCCTTATTAGGATCTTCAAGGTCTTCATCAACTGCGGCAACCACTGATTCAAGAAAGAGCATGAGTTTGAGCTTAAAGCCTAAGCTTAGTCTGAGCGCCTTGGCGGTCCTGTTGTCGCTTGGGTTTTTGGTTTTTTCAAAGCTTGGAGTCGATTTTCGTTTAAGTAGGTATTAGGACTTTGGATTTGATTTTCACTTTAATTCTGAGAAGATGGATTCAAGGGATGGGCCACCGATTAGATTATTTTCTCAGATTTTTGTATTTAGTTCAGATGATCCTCAGCAGAATGCTAAGATGAAACCTACTAATTCGGATGCCAAAAAGAGCCCTCGGGCAAACAGTAAGGGTTCTGATTTTATGAACAATTTGGCTGTGGATCCTGCAGGCCATCCTAAGGTTATGTCTGTGGGGCTTGCAGTTGGTGGGGCTCCTTCATATCGGTTGCCGGGTTGTGAACCAGGGTCTATTGGATTCCATTCAACTGGTTTTGTCTTCCTGAATGGTGAGCTGTTTACATATAGCTTTTATATCAATGGTACATCGGCACATAGTTAGTATAAATGGGAGCATAAGAAATTTAAGAGAATATAATGAGCGGCAAGAGCTGCAGACTGCGATGGATAAACTACCTACGTCCCGATCTAAAGCGTGGATGTGAAACTGTGCAGTCGGATGTGAAAGCTTCAGAGGTAAATTTCCTATCCTAGTACTATACCCATTTTTTTCTGGCTGACGCTCTTTTCTTAAAACAAAAACCAGCAGTTATCTTCATGTCTGTTTTTCAGATTTTGTTTTCATTGGAAACAATCAAATCAAATTTGCATTAGCTAATCTATAGAGTAAAAAATGAATGAAAATTTGCAAATAAATTTGTAAATTTATGGAAATTGTTGGAATTTGCTAAAATTGAATGTAAATTGCTGAAAATTTGTGATTGAATCATAAGAAGTCTCCATAGCTTTCAATGAATTCGAATTTTCCAACGGCGTGGCGTGTAATTGCAGCGTGACTGCCTCTCCAACTCAGATTCATGAGCCTTACTTGCAATTGTTGCCTCCTTGCTATTAATACACATCCTCTGTAATTGTCGGCGAGAAGAAAAATGTCTGAAAAACAATGACAAGGCTTGTAGTTAATCGAAGCTCATTATTATTACAATGAAGCCTTTATTTTTTATGTCTCACCTCCTCAATCCCCTCTGGCCGCACCTTCTCGACCAGCCAACTCAGAAGACTAACCAGCATCGCTCAATCATTCACTATTGAGTATCAGTTCCTTGCGTAGCGTCCTACCCCTGAAGATGTTTTGTTAGTTTAAACAATTCTAAAATATTTTAAAGTTTAAACAATTGAACTCCATTAATCCAGAAATGTGAAAATAGAAAATAGTATTTTCCTGTAAGATATTCAGTTATAGAATCATGTCAACAATTTGCTTGAGTCGAGTATCTTAATTTCATTATAAGATGAATGAGAGATAGGAATACTCAGCTATTAGAAAACTGAAAGCTGGGAAATGGATATTGCAGGATAGGAAATACAAAGAAATGATCAATGCTCACAATCCAGTGACCTGAAGAGGCCGAAGACGATGTTGAATCTCTGGAATAATCGGTCCGTCTGTGGGAGCGCAGATGAATCTCTGGCGCAGATGAATCTCTAGAATAATCGGTCCGTCTATGGGAGCGCAGAGCATGTAGGCAGTGAGTATAGGTATGTATGAAGACAGAGACCTAGGATTCTCATGCAGACACCGAATCAACATGCAGACAGACACCGAAGCAAGCATGGAACATGTGTTGGCAACTTCAGCTACTTATAAACTAGTTCTAGTTCACTGATATATCACTTTAACATTTAATGTTAGCGAATTAATGCTAATGCAAAGATAGCATTAGTTCTGGAAGGTGTCAAGTTGGTCTACTTCTCCTAACTTTTTCCTAAGTTTTGAGCCTGTATACCTCGGTTTGAGGCCAAAGAAGAAGGAAATTGCGTTGATTGGTTAAAAGGATAAAATATTGTATTTTCCGATATGTTCTTTCTGGAAACTTTGCTTTAAGATCAAATGCGTTTATCGATTATTGTGTTGAACTAATGCTATCGAGCAAAACCGATTACTATAGTCCCTACCAGCCTGAAGGGCAGGGACTAAAAAGAAGATGTGTTTAGTATACATTGTGACATTGTTGTAATAAGCTTAAGTATATCTCGAATGAGATATATTCAATGATTACTAATACCCATCACTTGCTAACATTCTTCACTTTGGAATCCTACTTAAAAATCCTTCTTCGCAATCCACGTGCTATTCCAACTCACAAAGTGAGCATATACATGTACCTACTCACCAAAAGGTGCATGTAGCTCAAAAAGTGAAGAAAAAAATAAAATATATGAAAACCACGTACTATTGAGAGGGTTTATGGAATTTGTACACTTGTATTCTCAACCAACTTACACTTGTACACTTGGTCTATTAGCATTGGTCATATACATTTTTGCCTTCTTTTCAGTTCATATTTTTGCCTCACGAATAAACCATCCATCTCTTTACATTGCATTATTTTTCTTATCATAAAAATTGTTTGACCGTGACATGTTTTATCTATAGTCCTACCAATCATTTTGTGCGAACTCACATTGACTGATGTGGGATTCCTTAAGGATCACCTTTCAACAAGTTTTGACCCATCGACCTCAGCACCTTATATGGGATAAAGACTAGGGTCATTATTAGTACGTTGAGGCTTGCATGCCTTAATGGCAAGTCTTCTCGCCAAAGAACAATGGGAATACATTATTGTCCCTTGTTTGTTGGATCTTGCAAGTGGCTTGGCGTCAGCTCATTTATTTGCACTCCGTAAGATGTACTTGGGTACCTTAACACTCATTGACATTAATGGTAAGTTTGCCTCGCATTGGTTAACAACATTCATCAATGGCTAGTAATCCAACGACTTCTTTCCATGTTCGACATCGACACATTTATTCACATGGAAAGAATTGTGCCACAATATGGGACGACATGAAGACTATATGATTCAGTTGTAGATTCAATAATATTTTATACTTTGGAACAGATTCAGTAGCAATAATAAAGGATCCATATTCACAACTTCATCCATCATGTATGCAACCAAGACACGGATCACATTCTTGTATTCTTCATTCCATGATTCAAAAGCAGAAGCTACATTTTTCTACATATACACAGTTTTTCCACTTAGGTAAGTAAAGGTATGTTCTTTTCTAGCTTTTTATCATATAAGTCCTTTAAAACTGAAATTATAATGTTTGGAAAATGCTTCGCCATGTTCATGTCCATACCTCATATTCACATTTCGTAATATAAATCACATTCATATTCCATTATCACCTTTCATATGATGTCATCCTAACCAACATACTTTTTCAAACAAATACTATTGCATTGTGATTCAAACGTTACATGTTTTTCAAATAATGATTGAAGAATGAATGGTTGATTAAATGTTTTCAAAGTCTTTTGATGCAACACAACAACAACAAAAGTATTGCTACACAAGAACCAATACTAAACAAATTTTGGTTGTCACACAAGAACCAACCAAAATAATATGTTGCAATCAAATATTTTTCAGAAAGAACACTTTGCAAAAAGAACAAAGTTGTCAAAAAATTATGCGAAGTTAAAAAATCGATATCAGCCAAATTTCATATACAAGCAAGACGACTCAAAAAGATTAAATCATGATTAAGTGAATCAATGCAATAGATTGCATGAAGACATGCAATAACTTAAGTTGGGGGGTTATGTTGGGCCACCAAATTAACATTCACTTTCACTTTATTTTTCACCTTTATCCTCATTTTTTCACCTCATTACATCACATTATCATTACATAAACCTACATTATCATTACTACATGAGTTCACATTTACATTTTCCAAAGTTATTAATTTTATGTATTTAGAGTGAATTTATGATTAAAAGTTAGAGAAATAAAATGTATTTGCTTATACCTAATAGTGGCTTAAGCTTGATGACATGTGTAAATCATTTGGAAGCTTCCAAGGCACCCTTATGTGGCCTCCCAAGATCAAATTGGAATTTCAACTCGAGGTGGACCATATTCCAAGGAGAAAGATCATGGAGATCTTGATGTGTCACGGATTTGTATATAGTATTTAGGGATAAGTTGAGACAAGTATGGATCTAGTAGATATTTAAGGGATCTACATTTATTGAGTATATATCCCTAATTCATGTATAAATAAGAGAATCATCCTTCAATTGAAAAAGAACAGTTATCAGTTATTCATTAGCATCATATTTATGATTGTTCATTCAAAATGAATAATATCATTTTCTCCAAAATTATGAGTTATGAGTGTTGTTTGATTCTTAAGGTGTGATAGTTGTTCATGTGTGCTCATTGAGGAATGGAAGAATCCCCATACCAAGCTAAGTACACTTTGTTGTAGAGTAATGTTCATAGTTGTGAATATAATAGTTTTAATTCTGGATGATCATCTTATTTCTTTGTTGTAAATATTTGTAGATAATTTCAGTATGAACTGATGTTATGGCCATGTTTTGTTGTGTGAAGATTGATCTCCTTTCAGTAATTAGTTTGGATGTGGAAGTACAACCATGACTCTTAGAAAAGAGCCTCTTCTCTGTGAACTAGGACTAGACGAAATCAAGATTCACTTTCTTATATGATTTCCTAGACAAAATTTATATGCTTTCATAGTTACATTTCATCATGCTTTCTTAGATGTTTGGCAATGTTATTATAGAAGGAATGTTGAAGGACAACCAGGACTCTTGAACAAGACCCTCTTCTCTATCTTGTAAAATAGACTAATCTCGTTGACGAATCATTTATATGCTTTCATAAAATAGATCTGAATATTTTCTTTTCAAAATAGTTTAGATTTGTAATATGCATTTCCATTCTAAACTAACTTCCTACAACAGTTTCATCTAAGGTCCCATATATTTTGGTTTGCTTCTAAGTTTAAAAAACCCTCGGGTTGACAAATTAAATGACAGGGATTTAGCATACAATTAAATCTCCCTACAACCAGTCATTCGAAAAGGCCCTCCTTGTCTTTGAAGGCAGTCTTCCACACATTGGCGGGTTCGATTGGTACCTGATGATATCGGAGTTCAAGTCGATCTTGCTGAAATATTTTCCCCCCTTTAGTTGGTCCAGAAGGTCATCAATCTATGGGATCGGGTACCTATTCTCAACAGTGATCTTGTTCAGCACCCAGTAGTCAATACAGAGTCTCCAAGTCCCATCCTTCTTCTGTACCAACCAGATCAGGCTCCCACAAGGTGATGAACTCGACTGGTTGTGACCTTTCTGCAGAAACTCCTGAATCTTCCTCTTGATTTCGCCGTTCTCTAGAATGGAGCACCAATAGATTGGCCCATTTGGAAATAACGCACCTGGGGTGAAATCGATGGAGTGCTTGACCTAACAGTGCAGAGGCACCCCTGCGGGGGAGGTGAAGATGTCCTCATACTCCTCCATGACCTTGTCCATCTGTTGTTACGTGGGAAGCAGGCCTATTTGGAGGTCATGGCCACTTCCTTCTTCTTTCCCTGAGGGCGTATCATCAAAAAAACAAATTTCCCAGTTTTGGAAATCAGCTTACTGCATTTTTTTGCAGTAACAAAGAGATGGCAGTAGGTAGTGCTATCTTTGGTATCTTGTACAACTTATTTCCCAAAGTAACAATAATAGCATGAGGCCTTGACTCAGACACAGCATGTCACTTCCACAAGTATGGTTGGCATAATAATACATCTCAAACATCAAGGGGAGAAACTTGACACAATACCTCATCCGTGAAGGGCTTGATGTTGTATAAAAGGTGGCACTGCTGGCTCACATGAAGATCTGTCCTTGGTGAAGCCACCCGATGGTGTATGGTTGTGGGTGTGTTGTGGTCGATAGTCCCAGCTACTTCACAACCTTTGCCAAAATGAGGTTCTTCTGGCTCCCGCTATCGACACTGAACTATAGCAAGGAACCCGTTACCCACATCTGGGAGTGGAAGAGGCACTCCTCCTCCTCTGGATCTTTGGGTTCCTCCTTCTGGATCTTTGTGGTGGAAACGGTGGCATTGGGCTGCGCATCGATAATATACTTCCCTTTGTCATTCCCCTTGTCAAGTTCTGACTTAGAGTTAGAACATGCATCTAATTCTGAAGCCTTCAGCTCGACCACCAGTGACTATTTGGCCTGACACTCACTTGTGTTGTGAGTGGATCTCTTATGGAACTCACACCACTTTCTCGTGTCCTTTTTCGACTTTACAGTGTTTTTCTTTTCTTATGGCTTTGGCGGGTTGTCCTGGGCTGCCCCACCTTGGTTTTGTCCTTTGTTCTACGGTTTGGGGGCACCTTTCCCTTGCTTCAGATTTGCAAATTCAAAGTCTCGCTTCTTCTGTTTAAACTTTTGCTCGATCTTGATGGTGTATCGATATTTTGTTCCGAGCGAGAAGATGTCCAGGAACTCTGTCTCGTCCTGGATGTACCTATGTAGGCAGCCGCAGTACTTGAGTACCAAATGTTTCTCAAAATCCTTAATACCCAACTTCATGCGAAGGGTATGAAAAACATTGGTAAATTCTGGCACATTTTGGTCCTTTCCCTATTGCAGCATTGTCCACTTTATGTATTTATCCTCATAGCTCCCGACAGGGTATTACTTCTCCTTTATGGCATCCCAAAATGAATTCCAAGTTGGTGCGGCTAAAAACAGTGAGGTCATACTTACATCCTTCTGCTTAGAGTAGGTTTCCCACCAGTCCTTGACGTGGGGGGTGACTTTGAGAAGAGAAAAAGTATTTTTTTCTCGACTGGAAAAATCATGCACCGAGAAATATCCTTTTAGCATATTTAACAATTTATCTATAGTGCATGCATCTATTTGGTCCTCAAATGATCTAGCTTTATATTGGTGGTCACCCACCAATTCCACTTGGATGCCCACCATTGTTTCTTTCAGTTTTTCAGTTTCCTTAATTGTAGCACAGTTTACTATTTTTTAGCCATTTTTTGCGTCGTAAACTTCCAGAGCCGTTTTGAGGCCCTAAACGATGTTTTTTGGGAAAACTCCGAGCAACATGGGGTCATGGACCAACATTGCTCTTCCCAATGTTGTATTCCTCGGATAGATATTTCTAACAAGCTATTTTTCATGTCAAATGGAGATCATATGCCAAAGTTACGACCCCGGGAAGTTGATGTACCAATTTACCCAAAACGGGGCCCATTGTTTGGCGCTTCATCTCCTAGGGTTAGGTTTTTGGATGTTTAGGGTTTTCCATTGTTGCTCAACAATAAATAGGCCTTCGAGCCTCATTGTAAGATAGTTCATAAGCATTTAGCCACCACATCACTTCTCAGAGATAGGCTACCTTCGCCCTAGCTATTTTATTTCCATTTTCTGTTTGTAAGCATATTTCAGTGTTTTACAGTAATGAAATGAAGTATTATTTCTACTAATCTTTGTATGTATGGTTATATCTGTAACTTGTTGCATTCCTTTTTAGATCCATATCATCAAATATGGGAATGTCAAAGTTTAATTGTACCTTAAAAGGAGTGGAGCCTCCAGAGTGGCTATTGGATGTGGATTCGCAGCTGATGGGCAATCGTTGAAGGATCTGGGCAAAGTTATCCATCATCACGTTCCTTTGTTTCTCGAGGGCCTCCTTGAGCAATATTTTGATAGGATCTCTTTTCCCCTCATCTTTATTTTCTTCCCCCATGAGCATCCGTGGAGGTTTGCAAGGCTGATCTTGCAAAGGTTCAACCAGATCAAGCCCTAACTCCTTATATCCTGACCTCGTTGGGGACATGCAAATAAAAAAAGAGAAAGAGCAGACCACATGATACCACTGATCCAGATTTAAATAGGAACACAACAAATTACAGATATAACCATAAATAAAAATATGCAGTAGAAATAACACTTCATTTCATTAATATCAAATACTGAAATATGCTTACAAACAGAATGGAAATAAGACTAGCTCGGGTGATGGTAGCTTATCTCTAAGAAGAGATGTGGCGGTTGCATGCCTCTGAATTGTGTTACAATGAGGCTCAAAGGCCTATTTATTATTGAAAAACAATGGAAAACCCTAAACATCCAAAAACCTAACCCTAGGAGATGAAGCGCCAAACTATGGGCCCCGCTTGGGTAAATTGGTACATCAACTTCTCGAGGTTGTAACTTTGGCATACGATCTTCGTTTGACGCACACAATACCCCCTTAGAAATATCGATATGAGGAATACAACTTTTGAATGACCAACATGGGTCAATGACCCATGTTGGTCTCGATTTTCCCAAAAAACATCCTCTAGGGCCTCAAAACGGCTTCGAAAGTTCAGGACCTGAAAAATTACCAAAAATAGTAAATTGTGCTACAAATAAGGAAACAGAAAAATTGAAAGAAACAATGGTGGGGGTCCAGGTGGAATAGGTGGGTGGCCACTAATGTCCACGTGGATCATTCCTCCCCCCTTAGGAAGCAATGGTCCCCATTACGTTGAGTTCCTCCATGAGACGAGGAAACTTCTACTAAACTTGGTCCCTGGTGAGCCACTTGCGCTGGTGAAGGAGTTGGCCTGCTTTGACAACTCGATATATTTGGATCCTTCATTTTCGAGTGTTTTTGATCTCATGTCTAGGATCTGATCAATTGTGGCTTGTTCCATGCAGTCTGGATTTAACTCTGTAGGTGTGAGTTTCTCTGCAATGTCTGATGTGTCAAGCAATGGTGGGAAGCATGGTCGAAGGCAGTCCACATTGAATACTGGGTGCAGGCCAAGGAATGGGGGTATGCTAAGCTCAAATGCATTATCTCCCATAGCCTTGTTAATGGTCTAAGGACCATATCAAAGTGGTTTGAGTTTCTGATAGGCTCTAGTAAGGCATTCCTTCTGTAAATGCAACCAGACTTTGTCACCCACCTGAAACTTATGTGGCACCCGATGTTGATCATGTCGCTACTTGTACTTGGCATTTTATTTCTCCAGAATGTCATGACCTGCTAGAAGATATGTTGGATGTGCTCATGAATTTTTTTCCTTATTGGCTTTGGACTGGACATGAGCCGAATATGCCTGAGTAGTTGAAAATGTTATGGCCACATCAATGGGACATAGTGACTGGAATCCCAAGCCCTCCTAAAAAGGGTTGTGGCTATTCGAGCTTTGGAGAGCCTGTTATAGCTGTGTTCTACATAAGAGAGGCTCTCATCACATGTGCGTGGATGCTTTGAGTTGTACATGGCAGAATGTGTACGATCATCCTGTTGACGACCTTTGTCTGGCCATCAGTTTTGGGATGGAAAGATGTGGACTTAGTGAGCTTGGTGTCCAGCATCGACCAGAAAATGGACCAAAATGTATTGAGGAACCTGTTGTCCCGATCTGAGATGATAGACTGTGGGATCGTAAAGTGTACCCACACTCATTCAAAGAAGAGTTTAGAAGTGGCTTTTGCTATGATATTCTTCTTGCGGGCTGCCATAATGGCCATCTTCGAGAATCTGTCAACAACCACAAAAACCCAATCATTTCCATGCTTCGTAGAAGGAAGGACTGGCATGTAATCCATGGAGATGTATTCCCAAGGTCGACTAGGGGTAGGCATCGGAGTATAGAGGCCTTGCTTCTTGATGGTCAGTTTGGCAATCACGCAGGAAGTGCACGATCTGATGTACTTCCTGATATCCTGTCGAGAATTCGACCAATAGAAATACCTCGGCAGTATTGCCAACATTTTCTCGACCTCGAAATTCCCATCATCCCGACTGTAATTTGCTTCAAAAATAATTTTGGCACGCTCGCTTGAAGGAACACAAAGGTGTCCCAAGTGGCATAACAGGGCATCCTGAAGGTGAAAATCTGGAACTTGTTAACCCTCCAAGAGAGTTTGAAATGTGTGGCCGAATTTTGGGTCGCTTTTGTAGAGAAGTGGCCAATCAGAAGTCTCATGCCCACAAGAGTTGAGAACGGTGGTTAATGCCATGATCGGTGGTCAACTGAGGCAGTCTGCAACATTATTGGTGTTGCCCTTCTTATACTTGATATTCAAATGGAACTGTTGCAGGTGTTTGGACCACTTATAATGGCAACCATTTTGCAACTTCCCTTGCATCTATATGAACTACAAGGGTCAGCAGTCTGTGTTGATAATCGTTTCCTTCCCAAAAATGCAATGCTTCCATTGTCGGCAGACCTACACAATGGAATACATTTCTTTGTCATAAGTGGGATACTTCCAGACTATGTTTGAAAGTGTCTCACTGTGATATGCCACTAGATGCCCCTGTTGAGTAAGGAATGCCCCAATAGCATAGTCATAGGCATTTTTCTCGATCTCAAATGGTTGTTGGAAGTCTGGTAATGTGAGCACTGGTGTAGAACAGAAGCGATATTTCAACTCTGCGAATGCCTTCTGTTGAGATTCAGACCAAATAATTTTTCTTTCACTCCTCCCTTAGTGACTTAACTCAAGGGCCAATTGATATGACAGAATCCCAACATGAACCTGTAGTAGAAATCGGCAAGCCCAGAAAGCTGCAAAGCTCTGTCAGAGTGGTTGGTGCTGGCCAATCCCGAATGACGTGGATCTTGGCTAGATCCACATGCACCTCACGTTCATAAATAATGTATCCCAGATACTGAACTAGGGTCATGCCAAATGTGCATTTCTCCAAATTGTCACATAGCTTATGTTTTCGTAGTGTTTGGAGAACCTATTGGATGTGGTAGAGGTGCTCTTCCCAACTTTGGCTGAAGATCAGGATGTCATCCAAGTATACCATTCTAATGAGTTGGTGTATGACTACAAGATGCCATCCATTAGCCTCATGAAGGTTGCAGGAGCATTCGTCAACCCAAAAGTCATAACCAACCATTCGAAAAGACCCTCCTTAGCTTTGAAGGCAATATTCCACACATCAAAGGGTTCGATTGGTACCTCGTTATATCCAGACTTCAAGTCGATCTTGCTGAAATATTTTCCCCCTTTTATTTGGTCTAGAAGGTCATAAATCTATGGGATCAGGTACCTATTCCAGACAGTGATCTTCTTCAACACCCGATAGTCAATATAGAGTCTCCAAGTCCCATCCTTCTTCTATACCAACACGATCGGGCTCCCACAGGGTGACGAAATCAACCAAATGTGACCTTTCTGTAGCAACTCTTGAATATTCCTCTTGATTTCAATATTCTCCAGAATGGAGCACTGATTGATTGGTCCATTGTGTAGCAACGCACCTAGGGTCAAATCGATGGAGTGCTTGACTTGACAGTGCAGAGGCACCCCTACGAGGGAGGTGAAGATGTCCTCATACTCCTCCACGACGTTGTCCATCTATTGTTGTCATGCGAAGGGGATCTATCTAGAGGTTGTGGCCACTGCCTTCTTATTTCCCTGAGGGCATACCATCAGGAAAACAAAATTCCCAGTTTTGGAAATTAGCTTACTGCATTGTTTTGCAGTAACCAAAGAGATGGCTATAGGTGATGCTACCTCTGGTATCCTGTACAACTTATTTCCCAAAGTAACAATAACAACACGAGACTTTGACTCATACAAACATGTCGCTTCCACAAGTATGGTTGGCCTAATAATACATCACAAACATCAAGGGGAGCAACGTCACACAATACCTCATCCATGAAGGGCTTGATGTTGTATGGAAGGTGGCATTGCTGGCTCATGTGAAGGTCCCGTCCTTGGTGAAGCCACCCAATGGTGTATGGTTGTGGGTGTGATTTGGTCAGTAAGCCCAACTTCTTCATGGCCTCTACCAAATTGAGGTTCTTTTGGCTCCTGTTGTCGACAATGAACTGTAGCAGGGAACCCTTTACCTACATTTGGGAGTGGAAGAGGTGCTCCTCCTCCTCTGGATCTTCGGGTTCCTCATTCCAGATCTTCGTGGTGGAAACGATGGCATTGGTCTCTACATCAATAATCTCCTTCCCTTTTCCATTCCCCTTGTTAGGTTCTGACTCAGAGTCGGAACATGCATCTGATTCTGAAGCCTTCAGCTCAGCCACTAATGACTGCTTGGCCCAACATTCACTTGTGTTGTGAGTGGAGCTCTTATGGAACTCACACCACTTTCCCATGTCCTTCTTCGGCTTCACGGTGTTATTATTTTCTTGTGGCTTTGGCATGTTGTCCTAGGCTACCTTGCCTTCGCTTTGTCCTTTGTTCTGTAGTTTGGGGGTGCCTTTCCCTTGCTTCAGATTCACAAATCCAAAGTCTCACCTCTTCTATTTAACCTTCTACTTGATCTTGACGGGTGTATCGGTACGCCATGCTGAGAGAGGATATGTCCAGGAACTCCATATAATCCTGGATGTACCTATGTAGGCCACCGTGGTACTTGAGAACCAAATATTTCTCAGAATCCTTGATACCCAACTTCGTGCGAAGAGTATGAAAAACATTGGTAAATTCTAGCACATCTTGGCCCCTTCCCTACCGCAGCATTGTCCACTTATGTATCTATCCTCATAGCTCCCGACAAGGTAGTAGTAGTGCAGCTGAAAACAATGAGCTCATACTTTCATCCTTCTGCTCACAGTAGGTTTCCCACCAGTCCTTGATGTGGGGGGTGACTTTGAGAAGAGAAAAAGTAATCTTTTCTCGGATGAAAAAATCTTGCACCAAAAAATATCCTTCTAATAGATTTAACCATGTATCTAAAACTTTTGCATCTATTTGGCCCTCAAATATGGGAATGTCAAAGTTTACTTGTACCTTAAAAAGAGTGGAGCCTCCAGAGTGGCAGTTGGATGTGGATGCGCCACCAGTGGGCAACCGTTGAAGGATCTAGGCAAAGTTATCCATCATTGCGTTCCTTTGTTTCTCGAGGGCCTCCTTGAGCAATATTTTGAAAGGATCTCTGGCCCCCTGGTCTTTATTTTCTTCCCCCATAGGCATTCGTTGGGGTTTGCAAGGCTGATCTTGCAAAGGTTCAACCAGATCGAGCCCTAACTCCTTATGTCCCGACCTCATCAAGGACATGCAAAGAAAAATAGAGAAAAAGCAAACCGCTTTGATATCACTGATTTGGATTTAAATAGGAATGCAACAGAATTACAGATATAACCATAAATACAAAGATTTGGTAGAAATAACACTTCATTTCATTAATATCAAATACTGAAATATGCTTACAAACAGAATGGAAATAAGACTAGCTTAGGTGATTGTTAGCCTATCTTTGAGAAGAGATGTGTGTGCTACATGCTTTGAAATATGTTTACACTTGAGCTCAAAGGCCTATTTATTATTCAGAAAAAATGGAAAATTCTAAACATTCCAAATACCTAACCTTGGGAGATGAAGCGCCAATTTATGGCCTCATTGGGTAATTGGCACATTAAATCCGGGTTTGTAACTTTGGCTACGATCTCTGTTTGACATGCAGAATTCCCTATTAGAAAGATATATCTGAGGAATACAACTTTGAATGGCAACAAAATGAGTTTGGTCTTAGTTTTCCAAAAAACCGTCATTTTGGTCTCCATAATAGCTCCCGAAAGTTCAAGGCCCAAAAACTACCAAAAATAGTAAATTGTGCTACAAATAAGGAAACTGAACAAATGAAAGAAACAATGGTGGGGGTCCAAGTGGAATAGGTAGATGGCCACCAATATCCACCTGGATCATTCCTCCCCCCTTAGGAAGAAATGGTCCCCATTGCATTGAGTTCCTCCATGAGATGAGGAAAATTCTATTGAAATTGGTCCCTAGTGAGCCACTTGCCCTGGTAAAGGAGTTGGCTTGCTTTGACAACTCGATATAGTTAGATCCTTTGTTGTTGGGTGTTCTTGATCTAAATGTCCAGGATCCGATCAGTTGTGGCTTGTTCCATGCAATCTGGATTTAACTCTATAGATGTGAGTTTTTCTGCAATGTTTGATGTGTCCAACAATGGTGTGTAGTATGGTTGAAGGCGGTCAACATTGAACACTGTGTGCAGGCCAAGGAATGGGGGAATGTTGAGCTCAAATGCATTGTCTCCCATAGCCTTGGTAATGGTGTAAGGACCATATTGGAGTGGGCTGAGTTTCTGATAGGCTCCGGTAAGGTGTTCCTTCTGTAAATGCAACTAGACTTTGTCGTCCACCTGAAACTTGTGTGGCACCCGATGTGATCAGGTCGCTGCTTGTACTTGGCATTTGATTTCTCTAGAATGTTGTGGACCTGTTGGTGGATATATTGGATGTGCTCAATGAAGTTGTTTTCCTTATCGACTTCGGACTGGACATGAGCTGAATCTACCTGAGTAGCTGCAAATGGTATGACCACTTCAATGGGACATAGAGGTTGGAATCCCAAGCCCACCTGAAAAGGGTTGTGGCCAGTCGAGCTATGGAAAGCCCAGATATATCTGTGTTGGACATAAGGGAGGCTCTCATTCCATGTGCGTGGATTCTTTGAGTTATACATGCGCAGAATGTGTACGATCATCCTGTTGGTGACCTCTCATTAGCCATCTGTTTGGGGATGAAAAATTGTGGACTTAGTGAACTTGGTGGCCATCATTGACCAGATATTGGTGGCCATCATTGAACTTGGTGCCTTTCCCTTGCT
Organism: Pinus taeda; assembly: GCA_000404065.3. Classification (NCBI taxonomy): domain Eukaryota; kingdom Viridiplantae; phylum Streptophyta; class Pinopsida; order Pinales; family Pinaceae; genus Pinus; species Pinus taeda. The sequence continues at coordinate 202,592 of APFE030705964.1, forward strand.
TCAAATTCAAAAATCCAAAGTCTCACCTCTTCTATTTAACCTTTTGCTTGATCTTGACGGGTGTATCGGTACGCCGTGCTGAGAGAGGATATGTCCAGGAACTCCATATAATCCTGGATGTACCTATGTAGGCCACCGCGGTACTTGAGAACCAAATATTTCTCAGAATCCTTGATACCCAACTTCGTGCGAAGAGTATGAAAAACATTGGTAAATTCTAGCACATCTTGGCCCCTTCCCTACCGCAGCATTGTCCACTTATGTATCTATCCTCATAGCTCCCGACAAGGTAGTAGTAGTGTAGCTGAAAAAAATGAGCTCATACTTTCATCCTTCTGCTCACAGTAGGTTTCCCACCAGTCCTTGATGTGGGGGGCGACTTTGAGAAGAGAAAAAGTAATCTTTTCTCGGATGAAAAAATCTTGCACCAAAAAATATCCTTCTAATAGATTTAACCATTTATCTAAAACTTTTGCATCTATTTGGCCCTCAAATATGGGAATGTCAAAGTTTACTTGTACCTTAAAAAGAGTGGAGCCTCCAGAGTGGCAGTTGGATGTGGATGCGCCACCAGTGGGCAACCGTTGAAGGATCTAGGCAAAGTTATCCATCATTGCGTTCCTTTGTTTCTCGAGGGCCTCCTTGAGCAATATTTTGAAAGGATCTCTGGCCCCCTGGTCTTTATTTTCTTCCCCCATGGGCATTCGTTGGGGTTTTCAAGGCTGATCTTGCAAAGGTTCAACCAGATCGAGCCCTAACTCCTTATGTCCCGACCTCATCAAGGACATGCAAAGAAAAATAGAGAAAAAGCAAACCGCTTTGATATCACTGATTTGGATTTAAATAGGAATGCAACAGAATTACAGATATAACCATAAATACAAAGATTTGGTAGAAATAACACTTCATTTCATTAATATCAAATACTGAAATATGCTTACAAACAGAATGGAAATAAGACTAGCTTAGGTGATGGTAGCCTATCTTTGAGAAGAGATGTGGTGCTACATGCCTCTGAACTATGTTACAATGAGGCTCAAAGGCCTATTTATTATTCAGAAAAAATGGAAAACCCTAAACATCCAAAAACCTAACCCTGGGAGATGAAGCGCCAAATTATGGGCCTCATTTGGGTAAATTGGCACATTAACTTACCGGGGTTGTAACTTTGGCATACGATCTCTGTTTGACATGCACAATACCTCATTAGAAAGATATATCTGAGGAATACAACTTTTGAATGGCCAACAAAATGAGTTGGTCTTAGTTTTCCAAAAAAACGTCATTTTGGGCCTCAAAACAGCGCCGAAAGTTCAAGGCCCAAAAACTACCAAAAATAGTAAATTGTGCTACAAATAAGGAAACTGAACAAATGAAAGAAACAATGGTGGGGGTCCAAGTGGAATAGGTAGATGGCCACCAATATCCACCTGGATCATTCCTCCCCCCTTAGGAAGTAATGGTCCCCATTGCATTGAGTTCCTCCATGAGATGAGGAAAATTCTATTGAAATTGGTCCCTAGTGAGCCACTTGCCCTGGTGAAGGAGTTGGCTTGCTTTGACAACTCGATATAGTTAGATCCTTTGTTGTTGGGTGTTCTTGATCTACATGTCTAGGATCCGATCAGTTGTGGCTTGTTCCATGCAATCTGGATTTAACTCTATAGATGTGAGTTTTTCTGCAATGTTTGATGTGTCCAACAATGGTGTGTAGTATGGTTGAAGGCGGTCAACATTGAACACCGTGTGCAGGCCAAGGAATGGGGGAATGCTGAGCTCAAATGCATTGTCTCCCATAGCCTTGGTAATGGTGTAAGGACCATATTGGAGTGGTCTGAGTTTCTGATAGGCTCTGGTAAGGTGTTCCTTCTGTAAATGCAACTAGACTTTGTTGTCCACCTAAAACTTGTGTGGCACCCGATGTGATCAGGTCGCTGCTTGTACTTGGCATTTGATTTCTCTAGAATGTTGTGGACCTGTTGGTGGATATATTGGATGTGCTCAATGAAGTTGTTTTCCTTATCGACTTCGGACTGGACATGAGCTGAATCTACCTGAGTAGCTGCAAATGGTATGACCACTTCAATGGGACATAGAGGTTGGAATCCCAAGCCCACCTGAAAAGGGTTGTGGCCAGTCGAGATATGGAAAGCCCAGATATATCTGTGTTGGACATAAGGGAGGCTCTCATTCCATGTGCGTGGATTCTTTGAGTTATACATGCGCAGAATGTGTACGATCATCCTGTTGGTGACCTCTCATTAGCCATCTGTTTGGGGATGAAAAATTGTGGACTTAGTGAACTTGGTGGCCATCATTGACCAGATATTGGACCAAAATGTACTAAGGAACCTGTTGTCCTGGTCTAAGATTATAAACTGTGGGATCCCAAAGTGTACCCACACTCGTTCAAAGAAGAGTTTAGCAATGGCTTCTATTATGATATTCTTCTTGTAGGCCTCCATAATGGCCATCTTTGAGAATCTGTCGAAAACCACAAAAACAAATTCGTTTCCATGCTTAGTAGAAGGAAGGCCTGACATGTAATCCATGGGTATGAATTCCCAAGGTTGACTCGGGTAGGAAGCGGAGGATAGAGGCCTTGCTTCTTGATGGTTGGTTTGGCAATGACACAGGGAATGTAGGATCTAATGTACTTCCCAACATCATGTCGAAGATTCAGCCAATAGAAATACTTTGGAAGTACTACCACCATTTTCTCAACCCCAAAATGCCTCGTGGCCCAACTGTAGTGCGCTTCCCAAATCATCTTGGAACACTCGCTTGAAGGAACACAAAGGTGTCCCAGGTGGCATAACAGGGCATCCTGGAGGTGAAAATATGGAACTTGTTGACCCTCCAAGAGCGTCTGGTATGTGTGGCCAAATTATGGGTCACTTTTGTAGAGAAGTGTCCAATCAGGAGTCTCATGCCCACAAGAGTTGAGCATGGTGGTTAATGCCATGATCGGTGGTCGGTTGAGGCAGTATGCAACGTTATTGGTACTGCCCTTCTTATACTTGATATACAAATGGAACTGTTGCAGGTATGTGGACCACATCTGATGGCGATCATTCTACAACTTCCCTTGTGTCTGTATGAACTACAAAGGTTGGTGGTCTGTGTGACTGACTGTTTCCTTCCCCAAAATGTAATGCTTCCATTGTCAATAGGCCTGCACAATGGAATACATCTCTTTGTCATAAGTAGGATAATTTTGGACTTTGTCTAAAAGTGTCTCACTGTGATATGCCACTAGATGCCCATGTTGAGTAAGGACTACCCTAATAGCATAGTCAAAGGCATCTATCTCGATCTCAAATGGTTGTTACAAGTCTAATAATGTGAGCACTGGTGCAAAGCATAGGCTATGTTTCAACTCTACGAATGCCTTTTGTTGAGATTCAGACCAAAAATAATTTTGCTTTCACTCCTTCCTTGGTGACTTGACTCAAGGGCCAAGTGATATGAGAGAATCCAAAACGAACCTACGGTAGAAATTGGAAAAACCGAGAAAGCTGCAAAGCTCTGTCAGAGTGGTTGGCACTGGCCAATCCCGAATGAATTGGATCTTGGTTGGATCCACATGCACCCCCCGTTCATAAATAATGTATCCTAGATACTGAACCTGGGTCATGCCAAATGTGAATTTCTCCAAATTGGCACACAACTTGTGTTGTCGCAGTGTTTGGAGAACAAGTTGGATGTGGTGGAGGTGCTCTTCCCAACTCTGGATGGAGATTAGGATGTCATCCAAGTATACCACTACAAATGAATTGGTGAATGGCCACAAGATGTCATCCATCAGCCTCATGAAGGTTGCAAGAGCATTTGTCAACTTGAAAGGCATAACCAACCATTCGAAAAGGCCCTCCTTGGCTTTGAAGGCAAGCTTCCACACATTGGAGGGTTCGATTGGTACCTAGTGATATCTGGACTTCAAGTCAATCTTGCTAAAATATTCCCCCCCCTTGAGTTGGTTCAGAAAGTCATCAATTCGTGGGATCGGGTGCCTATTTCGGACAGTGATCTTATTTAGCGCTCGATAGTCAATACACAGTCTCCAAGTCCATCCTTCTTTTGTACCAACACGATCGGGCTTCCACAGGGTGATGAACTTGACCTTATGTGACCTTTCTGTAGTAGCACCTAAATCTACCTCTTGATTTTTTTCGTTCTCCAGAATGGAGCGCCGATAGATTGGTCCATTGGGAAATGGCACACCTGGGGTCAAATTGATGGTTTTCTTGACCTGACAGTGCTGAGGCACCCGTATGTGGGAGGTGAAGATGTCCTCATACTCATCCACGACATTATCCATCTGTTGTTGTCATGCGGAGGGGCCCTGTCTGGAGGTCATGGCCACTGCCTTCTTCTTTCCCTAAGGGTGTATAATCAGGAAAACAAATTTCTCGGTTTGGAAATGAGTGTACTGCATTGTTTTGTAGTAACCAAAGAGATGGCGATATGTTGTGCTAAATATGGTATCCTATACAATTTATTTCCCAAAGTAACAATAACAACGCGAGGCCTTGACTCATACATAGCATGTCGCTTCCACAAGTATGGTTGGCCTAACAATACATCACAAACATAAGGGGGAGAAACGTCACATAATACCTCATTCGTGAAGGGCTTGATGTTGTATGGAAGGCGACACTGCTGGCTCACACAAATATCACGTCCTTGGTGAAGCCACCCAATGGTGTATGTTTGTGGGTGTGTTATGGTTGGTAAGCCCAGCCGCTTCACGACCTCTACCAAAATGAGGTTCTTTTGGCTCCCGCTGTCGATAATAAATTGTAGCGGGGAACCCTTTACCTGCATCTGGGAGTGGAAGAGACACTCCAACTCCTCTACATCCTCTAGTTCCTCCTTCTAGATCTTCGAGGTGGCAATGGTGGCGTTGGGCTCTGCATCGATAATATGATTCCCTTTGTCATTCCCCTTGTCGGGTTTTGACTCAGAGTTGGAACACACATTTGATTCTAAAGCCTTCAGCTCGGCAACCAGTGACTTCTTGGCCTAACACTCACTTTTGTTGTGAGTTGATCTCTTATGGAACTCACACCACTTTCCTATGTCCTTCTTTGGCTTCGTAGTGTTGTTCTTTGCTTATGGCTTTGGCAGGATTTCCTAGGCCACCCTGCCATGGCTTTGTCCTTTGTTCTGCGATTTGGGGGCACCTTTTCCTTGCTTCGGATTCGTAAATCCAAAATCTCGTTTCTTCTGTTTAAACTTCTACTCGATCTTGATGGGTGTATCGATATGTCGTGTGGAGTGAGGGGATGTCCAGGAACTCCATCTCATCCTAGATGTACCTGTGTAGGTAGTCACAGTACTTGAGTACCAAATGTTTCTCGGAATCCTTGAATGTGAACAGTCATCAAGAAGATGAACTGAACGATCACATTCATGTATATAATAGATAGCTGGCTAATTGAATAAACGAATCAGTTTTCTGGAGTTACTCCTGGCCTGACATGGTATCAGAGCACAGGTCCCAGGTTCTTTTTTTAACCTTGCCTTGTAACTCCTCTGTCCACTGCCTGCCTTCTGCTCCTCTGTCCACTACCTGCCTTCTGCTCCTCTGTCCACTGCCTGAGAAACGATGTCTGACAGGTATGAGAAACGTTGTCTGACAGGTATGAGAAACGTTGTATCAGAGCTCTGAAAATATCACCGGTTATTGCACTGGTAGTAGAACGCAAGCGAAAATATGGTACAACTCCCAAATTAATTTTGGTGATTTAACTCATATCAGTTTCCCAACAGTAAACCATCCCTTTGTTCTACCTTTTTATACTCTGCCCACACCAAACCAATCGGTCTTCATACGCAGTCCCTGGTCCTTTGAACCGACAATACACGCAGTGATATTGCGTAACAACGTTGGTTTTGTACCCTGGATCCTTGACTAACGTGCCTCTACGTGCCCTGTTGTAACACATATTTTGTTTCCATTACATATGGTCTCTCTATGTTGCACATATGAAGGCTGGACCTGACATTAAATTGGATGGTATGCGGCGCTGGTGTATCTGCGGTTGTCAATGGTGTTTGGTGCATGGGTGTGCGTTGGTAATTTCGAAGGTGAAAGATAATGGTATGATATTTTAAACGCTGTTTGACAGTGATATATTGTTGGTAATGTTATATGGTGATATATTGAAACGCTGGAGGCCCAAACGTTGTTTAAACAGTGACATTTACACTGGTAATATATGGTGATATATTGAAACGTTGTTTGATATATGGTTTGATATTTGAAACGCTGCCCGGTATATGCCATACACTTCTTTTATTTAAAACGCTGGAATTTTGAGTTGAACTGCGTATTGAACCTTTTTGAATTGATATATATTGAGGTGATATATGTGCGGTTTTTGGATGATATTTGAACAATTCAATAGTGTGAACAGTGTAATGGTATTGAACAGCGTGTGAACAGTGTAATGGTATTGAACAGCGTAAGAGAAGGCGCAGAAGAAATCTGAATAATTCACATTCTATATAATTCCAAATGTTGTATTGAATGGGGAATGCGTAGTTTTTTCATGTAAAATCATTTGAATGGTAATGTTACCCTGTTGCATTGTGAAGTTAAAGCACTAAAATGATATGTAATACATTGAAGTGATATTTATATAAAATTTCAATGAAATGCTGATGTTTTTATCAAACATTGGAGGGATTTGAAGAAACAAAGTGCATAAAGTATTTTTTCTATCAGCAGAAGTACTTTTTCTATCAGCAGAAGTAATTTTTTACAGAATGCATTCAGTCATCTCTATGATAGGAATAGTTCTCACTGGCAAGGAGAATTATCCTGACTAGTCCCGGATGGTACAACACACCCTCATCTTCAATGAGTTGTGGCAAGGAGTGTGTGTCAGAGAAGGAGACAGTGACCCAGAAAAGCCTA